>JAPUBX010002397.1:0-132920 GCA_028672205.1 Proteocephalus fallax
AAGTTAAACACATTCTACTCCTTAATTTGCGCAGTTTTTTTTTTTCGTATGATTTATGGTTTTATCGGTGTAATATCGAAAAGACTTTTAACCAGCTGTTCTTTGTGGCTTAATTGTTGAGGCCTTCTAAAGCATCTTTTTCTGTCGTGTAATTGGTATTGAAATTGGTAATCAAATTGGTTTTGACTTACCAGACACCTTTGGTGCTTAAATGAAGGCAGATTATTTCCAATTAATTTTACGTTATCATTTAGTATTCATGTTTTGAAAGTACTATCAACATACCAGCGGGTAAATTTGCTATTAAAATCGGATAAAACATAATAAATAACTAATTCGCCGGTATAATTGCCGTGGTTTTTATTGGTTAACGGAAATCTTATAACGAACCCGGTGGGAGAACTGGACATTTTAAATAAAAAGTATACTTATTATTTCCTTCATAATTTGGCTTTTATTTACTATAGACACTGTGACTCACATTCGAAGGGCTTATCATTCCTTAGTACTTTAAATGGATTGAATGGTTATTAAATTGTCAAAATGGTCAACCCATGCAAAAATGACGCACGCTTTAAGGGATCGAAGTTGGTCGCTGAAGTGTCTTAAAGGTTAAAAGCACGTCGTTTCCACGTTTCCATACAGTCGAATCACTTTCAACACTTCTGAAGAGAGGCAACTTACTCCAATCCATAATACGTGTCATCAGCCTATGCTTGTGATTGCATGAGTAATAGTCAAGATCCGAGAGTTTTGTCCCAACAAAGAATACAGTTGTGCTCGAGCCACTTTTAATTAAATCTACAAAATAGACAAATGGTCAATCTGCTGGACAAATTTCTGACTCACTAATTTTCCCCATCTCTTCAAATTTCGCAGTATTATCAGTTGGTGGAACGGTTTTCGTTGAGTAAACCAAGTCATTTGTTAGCCTGGCATTCAAATCAAACTGAAAATTAATTTATTAGATATAATATGGCTTCCAGATTACTTTTGGAGCTTCCGCATTAAGCTGGAAACTGACGATGAATGAAGTGAGTCCCTTTGTATTTATCACAAATGGCAAGGACCCCTCCAGGAGAAACCCGGCTAAAAGAGAAAAGTAATGTAAATTTTGCCTGCAAACACGACCAAAAAGACATAAGAAGCATACCATTGTTCACATTCGACAATTTATAATTCGGGAAAAAGTATATTGTTAGTGGGATTATATTTTGGCCCTGGAAGTAGATGTAGACGAGATCCTGTCTCATGTAGCCCGTTATTTCAACTCTCAAGCCGCTAGGCACTTAAGAAATAAAAACAATTAGCGTGGTAGAAAGTTGTAATCTGTTTGTTTTGTATTGTATTCTTACATTTTTTGACAGTGCAAGTGGTGAAGACGGGCATTGTACAATCGGCCACATTCAAATTAACACTATCACCATCAACCCGTAAGACCTGGAAGGTAAAGGATGCAACAGATTAAATAACTTAAAAACCTGACTGAAAAATTGGACTATTGTTTGCAATAACAATTGGTGTAGCATTCGGAAATACCAAGGAAATATCTTTGCTTCAATGAGAGAGATTTGGAACATGATCGATTAAAGCAATGGGTTTGTGGCGGGATTTGGTGTTCTGAAAGTTAAGTTAACTTCTTAAGAAGTCTAGCGAAGGATTAACAAAGGAAACCTACATCATATGTACCGGGAAGGCTTAAGTCGATGGCGAACGGGGCTCCAATAGGACCACGAATGTCAAGATTTTGTTCCACCTGCGTAGGAACTTCTAAGTAAATAAACCACGCCTAATAATGTTTATTGAATAAGCTATTCGCCAAATGCTACAAAACAGTAATCAAGGCGTATATCACGCCAATTGTTCGAATCAAACTAAGCCAGCATTTATGTTTGCATACCTCCGCGGTTATTTGGCAGAAGAGCTACAACGGAGAAAGATGGACTTTAAAAAAAACGAAACACGTCGACGTGGCGAGTTTCAAACTCAAATTACGTGGATAAACCATCGTTTCTGTCGGGTCGGCTACTGAAAATGCAAAATCAAATCAGCATCGCACCAGTCATTATATTTTCCACATTATGTGACTCCTGATTTGTTTTCAGACTTACGAAAATCCACGACATGGGTTATCCAGCTACTTGCAGATTCACAGGCATAGTAGCTTAAACCGGCTATGCCATCTTTCTTGAGGACCACAATGTTGAATATTGTACGATCCGTCGCTTCGTCGTATAACATTCCTGCAACAGCAATAGGGCAATAAGAAATGTACCAAAAAAAATTAAAAACGTCCAAAGGTAGAAACAAGTGAGCGGCTCATAAACAACGCACCTATCTTTTCAATCTGTTTCTTGAATTCCTCTCTTTTGTCTTCCAGAACTTCGCCTTTAGCGTCCATCTTATAGAACACTTTTGCGTCAGCATCTGCGTACATCGTAATCTAGAACACCAGATTTATGTAAGCCCTTCCGATAACGTCCCATTTAAATTCATTCGCGATCCTTACCCCGGGGGTTTTGCCAAAAACGGTGCAGTTAAACTCCACAGTATCTTTTGCTTTTGCGCGAATTAATAAGGGAAGATTAGAGGGAATATCGAAGGCAACTAAAAATATAAAAAAAACCTTCATTGGTGTTCGCTGCAAAACGATGAGGTGTTTTATGCTGGCAGCTAGACTTACCCGGAGGCTTGTTTGCCCAGCGGTAATTCGGGAAGAAGTAGATCGTAAAGGGCAACAGATTTTCTCCCATGATGTAAATATATTCGAGTTCTGCTGACATTTGTCCAAATATGTGAATTAAGTATTCGTTGTTAGTTGGATCTTCAAAGGGTAAGAATACGGCGTTAAAACAAAATGACAGATGACACTTTTTCGATGTAACATCTTTCGATTGTACGGAGTTCGATATGATGGTGTTGACGACCCTCTGGTTCACTCAAAGTGGGGCAACTGACTTTCCGTCCTCATGCAGGATACCTTTCGTTCTCCCAGTATTTCGCAACTGCAGTCGCTCAACCTCCTCCACACATCCTACAGCGACATCCTCCCTTCTCCAACACTATGGACCAGTTGGTTAGTTACCCGTCCCATTTTCGCCCAAATCTCCTATCATGTTCAAACGTCTTCGTCTATCGCTTTCCTTAGTATAGACCTCTTTCGTAAGTGCACTTACGCGATGCGTGTACCTTCTACTAATCTTCCTTCCAATGTAAAGGTCACTCGCCTAGTTAAGTCGCCTTATTCGTCGTGTTGACTGACGTTTGGGGACACCCTCTGTCGGAATACAGGTTACTATTAACGAATCCCATTTTCCTTGATCTAATACCGACTGGGACATTGCAGGTGTCATGTGGTCATTGAGCCTTAATAATGTCAAAATTTCATTGTAAAATATCATCATAAAACTTGACATCTTTTAGCGTCACGCGGTGGAGATTTACAATCAAGACAATAATAGACCCCTTACTAAAGGATGCTTATTATCAATTATGAATGGGGTTTTTATCAGAATTTAAAAAAAACTAATCTCGAAATTGAAAGGCTTTGCATAATAAAGCTATCAAAAATAATCCGTACCAATGACCTTCACCAAGCACTTGAAAAAAGGTGTATCACAGCGGCCGTCCACAACCGCCACCTCGCCTTTAGGTGTTTCCAGTTTCTAAAGCCGTTTATTAAACATTTAATGGCGGCTAATTTTCAAAATAATTTGATTAAACAATACTAATTAAAAAAACGTTTTTCGTAAAACGGTTCGTCACTAAGACAGCGTCTAGTAACAATTAACTCCTATTTGATAGAAGTTCAGATTTGAAGTAATTATTCTCTTTTAATATTGAGAAAGAAGTTCGTATTCTTTCCTGAATCCACTTAAATTTAGAAATGATGTCTACAGAAATTGTTAGGGGTTTCGTTGCCATTGTTTGCAATAGCATGTTGAATTCGATAAATTAGTATAAATAGATGTACCGTGTATTCACCGGGCAGTTTAAAGGCCACTTCGATCGGAGCTCCGACAAAACCACGGACGTCAAGAGTTCTCTCAACTATCTTGACGTTTTCTGGCGGTGGCTCGGGCTGCCCTAAAAGTCAATAAGAATGAGCATTCGGCGTTTTTCATGCATTTTAGCAGCGTTTTTAATTCTATACCATCGCATATTGCTGCCAATACGACAAACCCGATGAAGAAATCAATACAAATCTACAAAAAAGGCAATACGATTGATGCGTGTTGGTAGAAAAGCGTCAGGTTATACTAAAGGCTCGATTTACCATCGTACGCATAACAATACAATGCTCGTAACAATATGGGGTGGGTTGAAAGGTATTCTTCTTAAATAGCTAGTTTGCAATATTTTAATTGGCTCGCTAACAAGAACAGCCTGTCAGAGTGCATCTTCTGATGCGAAATTCTAGTTGTGTGGCAAAGTTAATCGATTGAGCTCAGATAAAGCAGCACGAATTTCCAGTAGTCTGGTATTCATGTACAAGTTTGAGGTTCTTGTTAAAACTAAAATAAAAATAACCTAGATATGTTTATTGATATATCTAAAAGCGTATCTGAAATTGATAAATAATAAATGATATATTAATAATTACCAGGGCACGCTTGCAGATTAAAATTTGGATTTAATTTGAAAATGAAAACAGAAATTTACAGACACTTTTATTCTCTAAATGTGGGCCTGGTATTAAATCGATAAAGACTTTAAGATTCTCCGTTATTCTTTATTGGATTAATTGGCGATTCTGGAGTCATTAAAATGTGTGAAATGTGTCCATTACAATCGATTGAGTGTATGCCTTTAGTGAACAACGATGATTTCAACTTTGATAAGCAAAAATACATCAATATTTTTTTAAATAAATAAATGCTCTCGTGATATATTAATTGATACTTGGTTAATTAAAATTTTAAGATCTGGATTTTCGCCTATCATTTGAAATAATTTAAGAAGGAGAATCATTGGTGCTTCCATTGTGGGGGGAAAGTAAGGTTGCCCAAAAGGACATTCATCGTTTTAGAAAACAACAAAATACACATCCCCACAAAAGGATAGTGACACAGAACTGAAGCCGTTAGCCCACAGCAACACCCTCCACACAAGCGCTCTAATTGTTTCAAGTCGTGTGATATCCTATGCGTCATGAATCTCTTTGACAAAAATGTGGCAAATTTTCCACCCACGCGTATGCGTGTATAGGCGAAATTCAATCTGAGGAATGATTGAGACCTTGCAACCGCATTGAATTTCCTTTCAACCCACGCACCAAATGCTGAAGAATTGCCAGCGTAAGCACATGACTGTTAGGATCGTTAATCATGTTACCTTTTGCTATAATGATAATCAGACGAGTCCATGGACACAACACTGAAATCCTTTATGCAAAATAAATGCACCTGGTTAAGGAAACCAAAGAGTTATTTTACCGTTTACTATATATTTTATCCAATAAGATTTTCCGATTGGTCTGAAATACGCACGTCAATAGACACCAGATCTCAAACCCCCGTAATGTTTCATAACAACACTCGGTTCAAAAACCGAAGATTCGTTAGCGGATGAAGTTCTCGGAAACCTTTATACGACAAAGAGATTTTGGCGGATTGCGAAATGCAATATTTGATCGGAATTGCGTTTCAGGAAAATATACCTACTGCCGCAAACATTAAATACGTAAATCAGCGATTATCCTATTGGCTCTCAAAGAAGAGCAACCTTGAGCCTAGAGTTTGATGGCCTCGTGGTGCAGCAAATGTATAGGAGGCGTAAGCAGACGACTTTTAGGATTTTAATTCATGTTACATTTGGGTATAATGATAATCAGACGAGTCCTAGGACACAACACTAAAATCCGTTATGCAAATTAAATGCCTCTGGTGAAGCAAATATAACTAGAAGCAAACCAAAGAGTTATTATTATATCTTTTACACAATATCATTTTCGGAATGCTCTTAAATACGCACGCCTGGAATATTTTGGTCGTTATCCAATTTGAGTGCTATCATCTTTTGAACTGGCGTTGTTTTACAACGTATTCGATAATGTACATCATGATTTGAGCATTGATAATAGACCAAAAATTAATTATTGTCATCCTTTTTATCGCTATACACTACAACATCCCTTGCACCAACTTTACGTCGAGCCAGTATCAGTATTATAACATATATATACTGCGAGAGTGATTGTCTCGTTGTTTCAGCTTTTTTACCTCGTAGGTAACGTATCTATTAATAGATAATGGTAACCGTGCAATATATACAACATTATAACAATTTCGGCATTTAAATGAATGCAGGCAACCGGTTTCATTAAGCATTTACAGCGTTTATTTAGTCCTCGATAAGGATGGTCTTTTGCGAGAAAAGGTCGGAGACATAATTGCAACGTGATCACTAACTACAACTATAAAACAATACACGGCGTTAACGTGACTTTGCTTAGGGCCATCGACCGCGATACCTGTTCCGTGTGTAACCTTGGGACATTATAATCTGAAAGGCATCTATTCATCCTATCAATATCGAACGTTGGTAGAAGTTCGGATGGTCCATTAAATGAGATATTCAATGTAATCGCTCGCAAAATCTTCGCATGTTTGCTTTAAGAAATCCATTTAAGTCGCTTCAAAGACAAATATATTAATTAACACTATGCTATACTCTGTTTCATTCCAATTTGCAATTTCATTAAGCTTTATGCAATTATGAAGCTTGGAAATGATGTTTTTCCGTTTTATGGCGTGGAAATATCTTCTAAGAGGTATCTAGTTTAGCCATTGATATTTGTCTTTCTGGTTCGCATAATCGACATAATATCCACAACAGCTGCTTGAGTCTGCCTATTTAATTCAAAACGATCACTAAACAGACGTTTTGGCTCAAGTTGCATAAATCATCGAATACATTTACTTATTTCTAGTGAAGAATGGTGACTTGAAAGGAAACCTCGTTTCTTGATATGATAATAATAAAAAGGTAATTCGGAAGTTATTCATTTGAAAATAATGAATTATTATAAAATTACCAAATTGTACAATTATGGAACAAAACACGATCATGTTTGTGCAAAAAATATATCTCTTTGGGATGACAAGGATGTTTTGTTCTCGTTGTGTACCGTTTTGCATCATCGCTCTGTTTGTGATGAACCTGCGTTCGATTCTCACGTCCAGTGACCTCGGGTGGCCCTGTTTAAATATTCCCGGCAATCTTCACAGCAAGCCCCCATTTAGCATGAAATGCAGCTATTGAAGTCTGGATGACGGTAACCGACTTCTACATGATCAGAAAAATTGAAAGAAAAACGACGGTGTGGTGAGAAAAGAAAGGAATCACTAACCTACTTGAAGAGGTAAGTAGATTGGGCAAAAAGCCGTTTTGTCTGTTTTCCTATCAGAATAGATGTCCTATGCGCATTGCGTAAATGAACACGAATGGGTATTTCGAACGCGATGAGCGCTTTTTTTTAAATTCCTCAGTTAGTTCGTAATGGGAGATGACACGGGACACTGGATGCCGAAAAAAATCTAAGATTGTAGTTGATTAACTCAGTGATTGACTTGATGGTTGTAGAAAGCACATTTCTTACATGCACTGATTCTGGAGACATTGTCTTTCCTTGCAAGTTGGACCAAGTACATAGGAATCACGTAATGGTGAAGTTTTTCTAAGATGCAAGGAAAATTTTTTGAGTAACAAAAGGCCCTTAGTAGTTTAAATTTTAAGGACATGATTAATTGTATGAAGAAACTGGCGCAATGTCGACGGTTTGGGCGTTTCTTCAGAATTCATGATGCTACCGATATTTCTTGCATTCGCTTGATGTTGGGTGGTAGCCCCGTCACGGTTGCTAAGGCAACGGTGTGTGTCTGCATCGATATTGTTGTCGCGTTAAGCTTGGGACGCGTAGGAATAGTGGCGCTGGTTACGCCCAAGCACAAACATCCCCATTCGAGATATTTGCGAGGAGGAGGAGGAGGAGGAGGAGGAGGAGGAGGAGGAGGAGGAGGAGGAGGAGGAGGGAGGAGGAGGAGGGAGGAGGAGGAGGGAGGAGGAGGGAGGAGGAGGAGGAGGAGGAGGGAGGAGGAGGAGGAGGAGGAGGATACGGCTGAGAAGGATAAGAAAGGAGTGTTGAATCAACTTGCGACAGATATTTTTGGTCAGAGCATGTAATTAGTAGCGACAAAGCCATTCATGCGAACTTTGGGAACTTATTTGTACATACAAGGCGTCAGGTATAGAAATTAATCAATTTTATTAAATTGTGTTTTACAGTTACACTTTTCTCGTTGCAGATGGGGCCCGCGTTTTCGAATATTCGGATTTTGTTTAGGGCATTAGTCGAAAGCAGTCCCAGAACAAACTTCGAATTATCTCTCCTCCACAGGAGAATGATTATCCAGCATTTTTTATTGTTTTTTTATGTTTCAAATGAACAGCCCTATCCGGTTAATATTCGTTAATATATGAGATCTGTGAAATCTTACCAATTCCATTATAACAATGCTCGCAGTAAGAATTGCGATTCTCTCTGTTAAGAGAACTAAGACGAGATGGCCGTCTCATAACAAAGCAAGATTGAATTTTAGCCCTGTTTACCGCCGATCGTAATCATTTATCAATCGTTGGTTAATAATATGAACCATGGTAATCGCTTGATTAAGGTCACGAGTCCCAAGACGTTCAGGATATAAAAATGTATGATTAAAAATATTATATATAAAAACCGTCTCTGGTGTGAGAGGGGTAATCCTATATACGAGCATTGCTGAGTGAACAACTAGTGAAAAAACGAGATTATTTTAAAGGCCTGTGGATGGTTAAGATATTAGAAAATTTGAGGCCAGGGAAATCCAAGGGGAACCGTATACGACGAGGGTTTGAGCTAATATAAAGTTGCCTGAAACGGCAAACTACGATGCATGACGTATCAATCCGTTAAGAATAGTAGCATATTTCATTAATCCTTTAAGAAATAGTCTAGGCTTTCGCGTTTGAAGGAGAAACTTTGATAATTTGACAACGCGTGTCGCTTATTGGAAGGAAAGTGATTGGGAAAATGGATGCCTACTCGCTTTTCCAAAGCAATTCCGATAACAAATGGCCCTTAACAACTATGAATGATGTTCGATGAGTAATTTGATGTATGTTGAACATGTGGCGACTACCGGGAAATATGTTAAACTCACAAAGAATAGGCAGAAGTTTCAAACACGAAACTTTCCTTTTCCGCTACAATGATCTATTGTAGCGCTCTTCTCGTGGATAATTCGACCTAAGAAATGTCAGACATTCAGTTGGAGGTTTGTAATGCTAAACGTAGAAGACGGAAACACACCAGGCAACCGTAATTAGTATAAGATGAAAAGGACATAAATAGGTAAATTGGCGTTTGAGAGAATGTGCATGAAATCTGGTGGAGCAGTTAGAATCCTCGGTGATGCACCTGGGTTCGAACCCCACGTCAAGTCACCTCGGGTATGGCACTCGAGCTTGGAACATATTCTTGAGAAACTTCATGGCAAACCCTTGTGAAACCAGTTTATCGTCTAGCAGCGCAAATTTGGATAAAGGCAGCTGTGGTCGTGTTTTATTCAATGTGAGGCATCATATTGAGAGGGAGAGCGTGAGTTAATTCACTCTTGATGAACCGGATGATAATCATCAACACTATAGAAAATGAAGCCGGGACACACTGTCGCGATTGCTGGGAATTTTGTTTCGTTCAAACCCGCTCGATGACCATGAAAAACACCGAGGCGTTGCACAATGTTATAATTTTTACATATTTCTAAAACAGTTTTGTGCGCAAATTTCACTGATCTTTATGTTCAAGTGTGTTTGGTCTTATTGGCCTATTCAAATTTGATCCATATTAATTCATGTCGATGTTCTTCTCTAATTAGGACAAGCCGCTCCGTCGTAATCATAAATAAAGCTGTTGCATCTCATTTCTTTTAGCTTGTCGTAAGTCCTGTTGTTTAGTCTGTCCAACTAACAACCATTATACCAGTCATTGCTCCACGGGTCGCAAAATCCACGCTGCAACCTGTCTCGAATTTGTTGAGGCAGACGATCGGTGATGATCCCATAATTAAAGCTGAATGCGTGTGCGTACTTGCGGGGGTGCGTGCGTGGTTGAGCAATCTAATGGTAGGTTCCGTCGCAACCGTTTGCAACAGGGTTGGGTGTTCCCTACGAGCCAATGAAATTATGACAACCAAAACAATAAGGCCGAATAAATTTCACCTCGCCTCATATTACAACGAGTCGGGCGTAGTTATATGAGCCATGGTATAGCGGGTTTTAAGTTTGTTCAATATGTTTTTGAAAATGCTTATGCATTGCATGTCTTTTGTAGATTTTCCTTGGGATTCTACTCAATGTTTTCATATTGTCAGCTATTGCCGAGGGTATGTTATGGAAAACAATATGTCAGCTTAATGTTTTGTTTTTATAGTTCCCGATCCAGGTTGGTCTAACAATTATCCAACAACAAAACATTTGTTAACATTAAACCGAACAATTTCTGATTTATTTTTTGTTAAATTTTCGTAGCCAATTTTCTGCAAGGTTCTTAAATAGTACTTATTTTAATTCATTCACCAATCGGGTACTCAAATTAATTGTAAACAGTACGCCTTGAATTGCAGATCCAAATGTCACTAGTAGGTCACGCAAAATTATATCTGAACCAACGTCACCTAAAGGTATTTCTTATCGACTGTTGCTTATTCCTAAAGCGATTCTTTCAACTCCAGATTCTAGTTGCAATAGTTAAAATATACAATTTACAAAACAGCAGCATATCTACAGCACTCCAATGCTTGGTTACGCAGGCAATATATAGTTTAATTTATTTACAGTTACTAACCACAGGACAGACAAAATTTGATCTATGTTTGTTTACTGTTTATTCGGAATGCACATTCCAGAGTACGCCGTTGCTAGGTGATTGTTGCTGGGACAACCACACAGACCGGAAATGTTTTGTACTTAGAGCTATTTGACAAAGAACAGCCATCATTCAATCGATAATGGTTTGGTGTTAATATTTAATAATACTAGAATTATTCACATTTCTAAAATGAATATATTCATCTTTTTTTGTAAACTGTCGGAACTGAATCCAGAGAAAATTATTTTTCAGATCGCGATAGTGTTCGGTCATGGAATTAGGCCGTTTCCTCTCTAAAATGTTGTGCTTAGATGTTTAGCCTCCTTGCAAATTAGACCTCTTAATGGAGACAAAGTTCTCTAAGCTACTAAACGACGAAATATAAAGACTGATAAAACAAAGCCGCCCGCGGATATCGAGGGTTGAAAGCCAACTTTTGTTTTCTTGTCTCCACCCCACGCACACAAATCGGCGGAAATTATTTGATGCCATCTACCACACGAACAAGCAAACACAAATCAAGTCGATTTGGAAATTTATCAACGGAATAGTCAGTTAGTAACAAGAACATTTCAATTCTCGAATCTCAATGTGACCATTTTTATTACAACGCAGTTATGTTAATTTAAATAATATAGTTGGCATAATATTTTTGCTAGCATGGACGTTTGCGATAAAACCAAATTGTTCGCATCGACGGTAATCAATACCTAAAAAAGATCATTCATAATATTTATCTATGTTTAGTCCCGTTCGTGCTATCAAGAGAGAGCTTCAAAATAGTTGAGAGAACTCTAGACGTCCGTGGTTTTGTCGGGGCTCCGTTTGAAGTTAATTTCACCTTGCCGGGGCAATACACAGTAAGTCTTAGGATACTACTCTATGGGTATTCAGCGACCATATACACTAAATACTTCTGTCGGCTGTCATTGAGATCAACACGTTTTCAGTTTCAACAATACCACCAGTTGTATTAATTGGCTAGAGATAGTTATATCATTACACTCCTTAATCTCAATATCACCGTCCAGTTTGATTTACAAATTAGTTCCCTCAAGTCTTAAAACATGCATGTTATTACCTTATTATGCCCGTCTTATTCGTAGGCTATGTGTGTGTCTGCAATCGAATGGTATAAGAAACACGCAAGCGTAGTAAGACAATAATGATCAAAATATTCCGACAAAATGCATCCCATTTTTGAGAAAAAGATACATGATTTCTTGATAAACCTGTGGTATGTGCCCTACAGTAAGACGTTTTCCAGAATAAACTAATAACATTAAGAACACGTAAGCGTAGTTGGTCAATAATGAAGCATATTTTCTAGCCACGAGTGTGTATTTTTAATTGGGGTTGGTTGTAATTCGATGTGAACTTGTGAACTGTAGAAACTCCAAACAGCTCAAGGCGAGGTGCCGATTGTCAACGGCCGCTGTGATACACCACTTTTCGGCTGCTCGACTTTGGGTATGTCATTTTTCGATTCGCTTCTAACGCTTTAACTGATAACAGTGAACGGGAGTCCCTTTTCGACCTTTTCAATTCATTTCCATGTCATGCCTAAACACACTTTTTAGATAAGGAGAACAAAAAGATGGCCATTTACCTTAATGGCGAGATTTCGTTAGACCTCCAATATATATACATCATGGGGGACAACCTGTTGCCCTTTACAATCTACTTCTTCCCGAATTACCGTTGGGCAAACAAGCCTCCTGGTGAGTTAGATCAATTGATAACCACGACATAATGTTTGTTTAAATGGCAGGAATGATCTTGAGGATGATGATGATGACTAAGGTCCTTTTTAATCTGTAGTTGCGTTTGACATTCCGTCGGATCTTCCCTTCTACTTTCGCGGTAGTGGGCAAGACTATATGGAGTTCAACTGCACCGTTTTTGGCAAAACCCCTGAGGTGAGCATCATGAATGAATATAAATGGGACGGAATCCCACAGGGTTTTTAGAATTCGTTGTTCTAGATGACAATATATGCGAATGCAGATGCCCAGGTCGTCTATCGTATGGACGCAAAAGGCGAAGTTGTGGTGGACAAGAGAATTGAATTCAAAAGTCAAATTCGAACGATTGGTGCGTTTTTGGAAACTCTGGTCACTTATTTTGGTGGAGCCGTAAGATTATTTAAAATTTAAGTGAATTTTGACAACAGCAACTCACACAGTTAATTGTTCAAGAGCATCCGATGAAGGTTTTCTCTTGGCAACCTCCTGTCGACTTGGTTTTCACTTGGCAACCTCTAGTCTCCTGTCTACTTTCGACTGCCGGAGTTTCTTTTTTAGCGTCCGTCTTAGTGGTGATGAAGGAAAGTAGACGAATCAACCTATTTGTCGGGAATTCTAAGCCACATGTTCCCCATTCGCTAGCATGATCGCTCCTTTCGTGAGCGACCCCCAGTTCGAATCCCAGGTCACGTTATTAAACTAATTAGCAACGCGTAGAGACGTAATCCAGCGACTTGGAGGCTGCCGGCCGCGGCATCACCAGGAATCGAACTAGCCTGAGGTCCACACCTCACTCCTAGTGGTCTGGATGCTTTAGTGGCGGACACTTCGACCTCCTCTTCGGGTGTAACTGGGGACGCCCCACGTGTAATATTTAAAATGTATCATTTTATAATGTTAATTTCGATTGAAAATGATAATTGAATAAAGCGACATGGGACGAGTGTTGTGGTCTTCTAACATCTTTTCTTACTCGACTAACGTTTTGATTTAAAATGAAGTATACAAATAAATGGCTTCGAAATTAACATTTCGATTCAATAATTTATCCTTACAGTTTAAAGATATCATGCTGGCTTCTTATTGCAGCTACTGATTTAAATTCACGTTAACCCATTCGCATTACAGGAATGCTATACGACAGCCTGACTGATCGTACGATATTCAATGTTGTTGTCACCAAGAAGAATGACTTATCCGATGAATATTACTATGCCTGTGCATCTGGAAGTAGCTGGATAACTCGTGTTATTGATTTTAGTAAGTCTGAAAGGAAATAAAGAGTTAAAAGAGGTGTTTTGTGATTGGTGTGAATTTGATGCTTTTTAATTTGCAGCGGCCGATCCCTCGAAAACCTTGGTTTATCCACGTAAGTGGATTTCTGATCACGCCGCGTTAACGCGTATTGATTGGTTTGTTAAAGTCATCCTTTTACCGATTTAGCTCTCCTTCCAAATGACGGCGGAGGTATGAAGCCAAATCCTGTTTTAATTTGTCGTTGTATTTATTGCTGCAAAAAACTTTAATTACATCTAAAGTGTTTATCCTGTCATTGTGAAAGTAACTGCACATTTTCCCCTAAGCGTATTATAAAAGGGAATGTGATTAGGAATAGCCTGCTTGAACGATACACGAGCATCATAATTGGGATACCCCTTAGAATAATGTATCTCTGCTTTTGCGCAGACGTGCCGTCCAAGCTGGAGCAGGCGCTTGACATTCGTGGGCTAGTTGGAACACCTTTCGCAATCGACTTGCACCTTCCTGGTGTTTATGATGTAGGTTCCTTTGGTTATCCATCAGACAATCTTTGTCACATTTCTACGACGCAACAGGGTCGTAGCAATCTTTCACGTTTTTGACTTAACGGGCTGTCATTTAAACTTGAAGACATCCTTATCGAAACAGGTTTGCCGCTTCATCGGCTACATATGTGCAAATAACAGCCCTCCATGTCAAATTGGCCGAAATTAAGCAGAGTTGTGTAGTCCATTGCACGTTTTCTCATTTAGTTAACCATGACCTGTTCCACATTTCAGTCATTCCGGACCGAACGTGAGATTGTACCATTTAAACTGGGCGAGTGTTCGGCTTCCTTCTTGACATTTTGCTATGTCCACGCGAGTAAGAATCCACTGCAAACGATTCGATCAAAGTGATGACATAAAATGTCATTTTAACTACGAATTTTCTTTCAATGTTTCAGCGGGTGGCGGCTTGCGAGTTGAATTCAGAGGATACGTGGACCAGGAACTCTCCTATGTCTACATCACGGGCAAAAAACTCATTCCATTCACGATCTACTTCTCTCCGAATTACATATGGTCGAAGGCGTCTTTAGGGTGTATGGTTGTAACGTCATACTAAAGCCGAATTTACAAGGTTGTTTAAATAACCCTTCTTTCTGTTTTAGTCGGGTTTTTCCCCGCTTGGTCACTTCCATTGGTGATAAATGCAAAAGGACTCACGAAAGTGACGCCGAGTTTCCAAGTCACTGAAGAGTTTCCGCAGGTTTGTTTTCTCTAATTTCTTTTCCATGAAGCTTTATATTTTGGTATAATATATTTATTTTAGTTTGAACTTTATGCGAGGATTAGCAATGATCTGGTTATGTCGAATTTCAAGTTGCCTATAATCGATAAAACAAAGGAGTACCCGGAAATCGATCAAATATGTTTGTCTGATTATTTTTAAGGTCACATATCTTGAATATTCAGAGATTTTCTTAAATATTCTCCTTTTTAATATTTCAGCAAGTCGGAAAGATGAATCGAACGCAGTTATTTTCATTGAAGCAACAAAATACCAAGATTTTGACTTCTATTCCTGTGATTATCACAATAAATATCTGACGCATATCGTGAATTGGAGTAGGTTTTTTAACTCTTCAAGGGATTATATGCCAATAGAGAGGTCACTATCATAATTTACATTTTAGTATTTCAGACGAACCGCCAACTAACTACGATCCTCTAAAGCGTGCGTCGTGATTCTATTGATATGGGTGCACCATTTTCACATTTAATTACACTTAGACTATGTTTCTAGTTCTTATGAAGCATACGGAGTTCGACTGTAAGTTAGCGCGCCTGAATCGATAATTTAATTTTTTGGAAATAATAATTGTATTTTTTTTTATTCCTAGTTCCTGCTCCAGGTTAGTTTAAGGATTACTATAAAACATCAAAACTGAAAAGAATTATGCTGAAGAATGGTTTATTTGTTATTTTTTATCTTTATAGGCGATTTACCGGAAGGTTTGTTGATATTACTTATGTGATTTCATCCATTAAGTTTGCGCTAAAATTAAACGTTAACCATACACTTTCAATTGCAGCTCCAAGCATTACTAGTAAGTCATGAAACATAACCCACCCTACTCATACGTCTGGGAAAAAAACCTTTTTGTTTTAAAACAGTTTTATTGCACAACGACAGGTTTTTAAAAGCGAAAACAAATGAGTTGTTTTGTTATACATGAAATGATATTGGGCAGTAAAAGTTTTGTGAAATCCCATAGCTGTCGTTTCAACGTTATCTATTTTATAATTTTGTAGAACCTGAACCTGGTAGGTCTCTTGCGTTAAATTTCTATTTTAAAATAAATCGATTTAACGTCTTATTAAAACGCCCTCTGAACCGAAAACTGGGCCTAGAGGAAAAGGGTTTTAAAATTGAGCGAAACAGATTTGGTTTGTTTGGAATTGGGGAATATGGGAGAGACGACATTTAGTGAGAATCCTATTACTGTCGTTTCAACACAAACTATTGACCGATTTTATAATTTTATAGAACCAAAACCAGGTATGTTTCTGGGGTCATTTATATTTGAAAAGAATTGGATTTTAAGTCCCAGTTGAAAGGACCTCTGAACTTATTAGATGGGACCTAGAGAAACGGGGTTTGAAAATTGAGAGAAACAGATTTGGTTTGTTAGGAATTGGGGAATATTGGAGAGACGAAATTTAGTGAGAATCGTACGACTGTCGTTTCAACACAAGCTATTGACCGATTTTATAATTTTATAGAACCAAAACCAGGTATGTTTCTGGGGTCATTTATATTTGAAAAGAATTCGATTTTAAGTCTCAGTTGAAAGGACCTCTGAATTAATTAGATGGGACCTAGAGAAACGGGGTTTGAAAATTGAGAGAAACAGATTTGGTTTGTTAGGAATTGGGGAATATTGGAGAGTCGCACTTTAGTGAGAATCGTACGACTGTCGTTTCAACACAAACTATTGACCGATTTTATAATTTTATAGAACCAAAACCAGGTATGTTTCTGGGGTCATTTATATTTGAAAAGAATTAGATTTTAAGTCTCAGTTGAAAGGACCTCTGAACTTATAAGATGGGACCTAGAGAAACGGGGTTTGAAAATTGAGAGAAACAGATTTGGTTTGTTAGAAATTGGGGAATATTGGAGAGTCGCACTTTAGTGAGAATCGTACGACTGTTGTTTCAACACAAACTATTGACCGATTTTATAATTTTATAGAACCAAAACCAGGTATGTTTCTGGGGTCATTTATATTTGAAAAGAATTCGATTTTAAGTCTGAGTTGAAAGGACCTCTGAACTAATTAAATGGGACCTTGAAAAAGGTGGTTTGAAATTGAGCGAAACAGATTCTGTTTGTTAGGAATTGAGGTATATAGGAGTCGAAAAGTCACCCCAAAACAATTACACTTACTAAACTTGAACTGAAGTTTGAGTGATTAATGATTTTTTTCATTTTAACAGTCGATGTGCTCTCAGGTTCGTTCATTTTACTCATTCGATTTTAACCAGGAATCGTGGACTGAAATTTATCGCTAACAATATGCTTTGAATTGCAGAGACAAATGTCGGTAGTAAGTCAAGGACCATTTTTTCTCAGCATAGGTCATTTGAAAGTATCTTTTATTGTTTGTTTTGTTTTATTACTTGAGCTATTGTTCCAGTCCCAGAACCGGGTATGATGTTTTATGACGACTTGCTATAGTTAAAATATTCAATTCACCCCAATAACGGTATGTCTAGAGAACTCCGTTGTTAGGTTACTGTTGCTAGAACAACCACAAAGATAATGCATGTGTATAAATGATTAATGATTTTATGTCTACAAATGTGGCACTCTCCCCACCCACACTTCAAACTGACTGGCTTAATGTAATTTGAGGTCGCTATAAGACAAAAACGTCACTTCCTGATATTGCGTCGTTAAATGCGTGTTCAAATTTAAACAAATTCAACGATTTGCTTTCGCTCCTCACTACTGCTAGATTCAAAATACCTGTTGGAGCTGTCTGTCTTCAGGAAATCATTTTAGATGATATATGTATTTCGAACGATTTCGAGTGCTTCCGTCACAACAGGGTTCGCGACGATAAGGAAAAGTGTGGTGGTGCATTGACATGCATCAATCGGAGCTTGTCAAAATTATTCAAACCGGGTTTTTGCTACGCCGCCAGTTCCATTGAATGTTTTGCTGTTAAATGCTATCAAAGGTCTCTTGTTTTTTAAACATTGGGGGAATACATGCCGCCATCTTTCTAGCCAAAAATATTGAATTTTTTTTCAAATAACCTCTTAAATATTTTTTAAATTAATTTAACAGAACCGAAACGAGGTAAGTAATAAATTCAAAATTCTGTGCTTCCAAAGAATCGAACTCCTGAATTTGACTATTTGTATCACAACGCAGTTATGTTAATTTAAATAATATAGTTGGCATAATATTTTTGCTAGCATGGACGTTTGCGATAAAACCAAATTGTTCACATCGACGGCAATCAATACCTAAAAACGATCATTAATAATATGTATCTATGTTTAGTCCCGTTCGTGCTATCAAGAGAGAGCTTCAAAATAGTTGAGAGAACTCTAGACGTCCGTGGTTTTGTCGGAGCTCCGTTTGAAGTTAATTTCACCTTGCCGGGGCAATACACAGTAAGACTTAGAATACTACTTTATGGGTATTCAGCGACCATATACACTAAATACTTCTATCGGCTGTCATTGAGATCAACACATTTTCAGTTTTCCCAATGCCACTAGTTGTATTAATTGGCTAGAGAGAGTTGGATCATTACACTCCTTAATCTCAATATCACCGTCCAGTTTGATTTACGAATTAGTTCCCTTCAAGTCTTAAAACATGCATGTCATCACCTAATTATGCCCGTCTTATTTGTAGCTATGTGTGTGTCTGCTATCGAATGGTATATGAAACGCGCAAGCGTAGTAAGACAATAATGATCAAAATATTCCGACAGAATGCGTCCCATTTATGAGAAAAAGATACATGATTTCGTAATAAAGCTGTGGTATGTGCCCTACAGTAAGACGTTTTCCAGAATAAAATAATAACCTTGAGAACACGTAAGCGTAGTTGGTCAATAATGAAGCATATTTTCTAGCCACGAGTGTGTATTTTTAATTGGGGTTGGTTGTAATTCGATGTGAACTTGTGAACTGTAGAAACTCCAAACAGCTCAAGGCGAGGTGCCGATTGTCAACGGCCGCTGTGATACACCACTTTTCGGCTGCTCGACTTTGGGTATGTCATTTTTCGATTCGCTTCTAACGCTTTAACTGATAACAGTGAACGGGAGTCCCTTTTCGACCTTTTCAATTCGTTTTCATGTCATGCCTTAACACACTTTTTAGATAAGGAGAACAAAAAGATGGCCATTTACCTTAATGGCGAGATTTCGTTAGACCTCCAATATATATACATCATGGGGGACAACCTGTTGCCCTTTACAATCTACTTCTTCCCGAATTACCGTTGGGCAAACAAGCCTCCTGGTGAGTTAGATCAATTGATAACCACGACATAATGTTTGTTTAAATGGCAGGAATGATCTTGAGGATGATGATGATGACTAAGGTCCTTTTTAATCTGTAGTTGCGTTTGACATTCCGTCGGATCTTCCCTTCTACTTTCGCGGTAGTGGGCAAGACTATATGGAGTTCAACTGCACCGTTTTTGGCAAAACCCCTGAGGTGAGCATCATGAATGAATATAAATGGGACGGAATCCCACAGGGTTTTTAGAATTCGTTGTTCTAGATGACAATATATGCGAATGCAGATGCCCAGGTCGTCTATCGTATGGACGCAAAAGGCGAAGTTGTGGTGGACAAGAGAATTGAATTCAAAAGTCAAATTCGAACGATTGGTGCGTTTTTGGAAACTCTGGTCACTTATTTTGGTGGAGCCGTAAGATTATTTAAAATTTAAGTGAATTTTGACAACAGCAACTCACACAGTTAATTGTTCAAGAGCATCCGATGAAGGTTTTCTCTTGGCAACCTCCTGTCGACTTGGTTTTCACTTGGCAACCTCTAGTCTCCTGTCTACTTTCGACTGCCGGAGTTTCTTTTTTAGCGTCCGTCTTAGTGGTGATGAAGGAAAGTAGACGAATCAACCTATTTGTCGGGAATTCTAAGCCACATGTTCCCCATTCGCTAGCATGATCGCTCCTTTCGTGAGCGACCCCCAGTTCGAATCCCAGGTCACGTTATTAAACTAATTAGCAACGCGTAGAGACGTAATCCAGCGACTTGGAGGCTGCCGGCCGCGGCATCACCAGGAATCGAACTAGCCTGAGGTCCACACCTCACTCCTAGTGGTCTGGATGCTTTAGTGGCGGACACTTCGACCTCCTCTTCGGGTGTAACTGGGGACGCCCCACGTGTAATATTTAAAATGTATCATTTTATAATGTTAATTTCGATTGAAAATGATAATTGAATAAAGCGACATGGGACGAGTGTTGTGGTCTTCTAACATCTTTTCTTACTCGACTAACGTTTTGATTTAAAATGAAGTATACAAATAAATGGCTTCGAAATTAACATTTCGATTCAATAATTTATCCTTACAGTTTAAAGATATCATGCTGGCTTCTTATTGCAGCTACTGATTTAAATTCACGTTAACCCATTCGCATTACAGGAATGCTATACGACAGCCTGACTGATCGTACGATATTCAATGTTGTTGTCACCAAGAAGAATGACTTATCCGATGAATATTACTATGCCTGTGCATCTGGAAGTAGCTGGATAACTCGTGTTATTGATTTTAGTAAGTCTGAAAGGAAATAAAGAGTTAAAAGAGGTGTTTTGTGATTGGTGTGAATTTGATGCTTTTTAATTTGCAGCGGCCGATCCCTCGAAAACCTTGGTTTATCCACGTAAGTGGATTTCTGATCACGCCGCGTTAACGCGCATTGATTGGTTTGTTAAAGTCATCCTTTTACCGATTTAGCTCTCCTTCCAAATGACGGCGGAGGTATGAAGCCAAATCCTGTTTTAATTGGTCGTTGTATTTATTGCTGCAAAAAACTTTAATAGACATCTAAAGTGTTTATCCTGTCATTGTGAAAGTAACTGCACATTTTCCCCTAAGCGTATTATAAAAGGGAATGTGATTAGGAATTGTCTGCTTGAACGGTACACGATTATCATAATTGGGATACTCCTTAGAATAATGTATCTTTGCTTTTGCGCAGACGTGCCGTCCAAGCTGGAGCAGGCGCTTGACATTCGTGGGCTAGTTGGAACACCTTTCGCAATCGACTTGCACCTTCCTGGTGTTTATGATGTAGGTTCCTTTGGTTATCCATCAGACAATCTTTGTCACATTTCTACGACGCAACAGGGTCGTAGCAATCTTTCACGTTTTGACTTAACGGGCTGTCATTTAAACTTGAAGACATCCTTATCGAAACAGGTTTGCCGCTTCATCGGCTACATATGTGCAAATAACAGCCCTCCATGTCAAATTGGCCGAAATTAAGCAGAGTTGTGTAGTCCATTGCACGTTTTCTCATTTAGTTAACCATGACCTGTTCCACATTTCAGTCATTCCGGACCGAACGTGAGATTGTACCATTTAAACTGGGCGAGTGTTCGGCTTCCTTCTTGACATTTTGCTATGTCCACGCGAGTAAGAATCCACTGCAAACGATTCGATCAAAGTGATGACATAAAATGTCATTTTAACTACTAATTTTCTTTCAATGTTTCAGCGGGTGGCGGCTTGCGAGTTGAATTCAGAGGATACATGGACCAGGAACTCTCCTATGTCTACATCACGGGCAAAAAACTCATTCCATTCACGATCTACTTCTCTCCGAATTACATATGGTCGAAGGCGTCTTTAGGGTGTATGGTTGTAACGTCATACTAAAGCCGAATTTACAAGGTTGTTTAAATAACCCTTCTTTCTGTTTTAGTCGGGTTTTTCCCCGCTTGGTCACTTCCATTGGTGATAAATGCAAAAGGACTCACGAAAGTGACGCCGAGTTTCCAAGTCACTGAGGAGTTTCCGCAGGTTTGTTTTCTCTAATTTCTTTTCCATGAAGTCCTATATATTGGTATAATATATTTATTTTAGTTCGAACTTCACGCGAGGATTAGCAATGATCTGGTTATGTCGAATTTAAAGTTGCCAATCATCGATAAAACAAAGGAGTACACGGAAATCGATCAAATATGTTTGTCTGATTATTTTTAAGGTCACATATCTTGAATATTCAGAGATTTTCTTAAATATTCTCCTTTTTAATATTTCAGCAAGTCGGAAAGATGAATCGAACGCAGTTATTTTCATTGAAGCAACAAAATACCAAGATTTTGACTTCTATTCCTGTGATTATCACAATAAATATCTGACGCATATCGTGAATTGGAGTAGGTTTTTTAACTCTTCAAGGGATTATATGCCAATAGAGAGGTCACTATCATAATTTACATTTTAGACGCACCGCCAACAAACTACGATCCTCTAAAGCGTGCGTCCTGATTTTATCGATATGGGATTACCATTTTAACTTTTAATGACACTAAGACTACGTTTCTAGTTCTTATGAAGCATACGGATTTCCAATGTAAGTTTGGGCATCTGAATCGATAATTTAATTTTTTGGAAATAATAATTGTATTTTTTTTTATTCCTAGTTCCTGCTCCAGGTTAGTTTAAGGATTACTATAAAACATCAAAACTGAAAAGAATTATGCTGAATAATGGTTTATTTTTTATTTTTTATCTTCATAGGCGATTTACCGGAAGGTTTGTTGATATTACTTATGTGATTTCATCCATTAATTTTGCGCTAAAATTGAACGTTAACCATACGCTTTCAATTGCAGCTCCAAGCATTACTAGTAAGTCATGAAACATTACCCACCCTAATCATACGTCATAAGAAAATAAACTTGTAGTTTTAAAACACTTTTATTGCACCACGTGGGTTTTGAAAAGCGAAAACAAAGTTTTGTTCCCATAGCAGTCGTTTCAACATGATACATTTTCTTATTTTGCAGAACCTGAACCTGGTATGTCTCTTGCGTCATATTTCTCTTTGAAAATAAATCGATTTAACATCTTATTAAAACGCCCTCCAAACCAAAATCTGTGCTTACAGAATGGAATGTTTCTGGGGTCATTTCAAAAGATTAAACTATTTAGATAGGACATAGAGAAAGGGTGTTTGAAAATTAAGAGAAATTGATTTGGTTTGTTAGGAATTGAGTGATATAGGAGAGTCGAACTTTAGTGAAAATCGTTCGACTGTCGTCTCAACACAAATTATTGACCGATTTTATAATTTTACAGATCCAAAACAAGGTATGTTTCTGGGGTCATTTATATTTGAAAAGAATTGGATTTTAAGTCTCAGTTGAAAGGACCGCTGAACTAATTAGATGGAACCTAGAGAAAGGGGGTTTGAAAATTGAGCGAAATTTATTTGGTTTGTTAGGAATTGGGGAATATGGGAGAGTCTAACTTTTGTGAGAATCGTCCGACTGTCGATTCCACACAAACTATTGACAGATTTTTATCATTTTAAGCGCAAGACACGGCATTGGTCTAACAAATGAGGGATATTTTTTCAAATATTCTAGCGACAAACCCATTGCTTTCGATTCAAACATAACTTCTTTTTTTTAATTTGACAGAACCTGAGCCAGGTATGACAAAATATTAAATTTGTATGCATCCGAAGAATTGATCTTTTGATAAAATCGCCGTTAAGCTAATCATAATCACCATTTAGAAATAGGTCGGGTCATTTCAGATTGTTATAACAGCTTTTAAAACATAACCAATCTTTAATCTGATAAAACCTTTTGGCGCCCCATTTTAAATTTTTCAATGTAATAAAATCCAATAGACCATATAAATATGTTTAACGATGACTTGAGAAAGAAATGTGACATTTTCACAATGTTTGTTTTCAAGTATGCATCGAGTATAGAAACCTATAACCAATATTTTGTTTATTCAATTATTTTTTTAACATCCGCAAGTTGTTATATAAAATATTTGTTTCATTTCTTAGAGGTCACAGCTGATGCCGTAATTGGTGCGTTTTTCATTCGAATTTGTTTTTAATTTAACATTTACATTTCAAAATTTCGTTTTTTTAAATAATAGGCCAAACAACTACATCTGGAGGAGGTAGGGTGTGAACTATATCACCGAAATTTTTAAATTAAGCGTTAAAGCTAATAGGATCAATATTTTCCGATTCTAGTTATTGAAACTTTTAAGATGGGAGGCGTCATTGGTAAGCACGTCAAAGCGTCTACAAATGTCACGATCACAACCTTCTTTTTCATATTATAGGCGTCGCCACAATCCTCATCTTAGGAGCCTAGCTAGAACCTCAGCACTTCTCACTGACATAGACAAAGCCTCATCGTTTACGTTGTTCGTTGTATCGTTTCACAAAAAAAATTCATTTGATCGTTTTTTTTCGGGTCGTAATGCTGATCGTGCCTCAAGAACTCGCCTACGAACCACGACTTTCTCCCTCACGATTGTTCGTTATATCGTTTCACAATAAATTCATTTGATCGTTATTATTTGGGTCGTAATGCTGATCGATTTACTATTTAAAATGGGTGTTGTATTTTAATGGGAAAAGAAAATCGAACTTGAAAGACCATGTATAATTAAAACTTACCGCTGATGCGGTTATTTTTAACTGGTGGGCCATTTGAATTGAGCACTCTGTCAGCGTGTTAGGTCAGAAGACGACCTCTCAAGAGCAGGCGTTGGATAGCGACAAGGTCACGTACCTGCGTTTGTGCGCTTTAAAGAGATCTTCTGATTGGTCTGTACCGTGCACGGGGGTTTTATAAGGCGCCAAGCCTTATTAAATTATACGCATAATATGGTGATTTTCAAAGCTAAATTTGTGTAATTCACTCGACCTATCAAATTTGCCACACATAAGACCACGATGGCAGTACTGCAGTCGATAATTCAATTTCTCATCGTTTCGAACCCTCGACAGGTAATCACGCAAATAACGTTGCTAAAATAAGGTTCGCTCTGAGTTTCCGCCCTCTATTTCGCAATGAGTTCTAGCACACCGGCGCTTGTTTTCGATTTGAGCCTAAAGGTCGGTTTGAAGTCGCCAAAATACGGACGTTGAGATAACAGAGGCTATGGTTATGGTTGATTTGTTGGTGGGAGGTGTGTAGATATCCTGTGTTTCCTCTGTGTTTTGTAATCTCCTGCATGGAATGTTGGACTTGGTCCCCAGTGTTTCTAATAGGTTGGGTGAAAGCCTGAGATCATCTAACAATGCAACAATACGTTGGGAGGCCAATCGTCTGGCTTCAACTTCGACGAAAAAATAGGGAATTTGCGCCATCGGTTGAAGGTAGAAGTGCTTCTAATTAATACGATTTTATAATTGCGTAAAGTGAACGCCACTTATTCGGGCAGACATTTTAGGCGAATTCTCCGCATTTTAAAAGTTTTCGTGAAATGATACCTCTCCTACTTAAATAATGCGAGTAGCTTGCCTAAATAAGTTTGGTTATTCTAGGTATACCAACGGTCGAACGCCTACGGTTGAATTTTAAATGTAATGTCTGGACAAACATTTGTTATTGCAAAATGCTGAATTCTTTGTCAATTTTTCACTTGCTTCAATTTCAGATAACGTTTATAATGTTTATAAATACAGCCAAAAATGTTGTTCTAGCCTAACAAGAAAACCCAGATATATTTCTTTCGGGTACCACTTATTAAATGGTAATTCACAAAACAAAAATAACGTTATTATTTATTAATGCCGAATGAATCGGAATTCGAAGAAGAATATTTAAAAAACATTTGCGCTTTTAAATAAGTTAACATGTGTCTGTATTAGGCCCAAACAATACGTTTACTTTTATGGATAGGGTATTTCAATGGCCGTCATTATACGTTCGCCAAACTTTATATACTTCGAGGGTTTTATTTGCCTTTCTTCCTAATTTACCTTGTTATCATTTCTTTCATTCGTGTTATCCTATTCTACATCTTCTTCGACACTTATTGCATTGTTTTGTATGTTGTAAAATATAATGCTGAAGGAATTGGTCCTCGTGAGCTTTATAAAGCGACATTTATTATTATTATTGTCATTTCTGCGATACTTTTCCAATATTGTATGCTCTGGAAATTTCGCACGTGGGTCTTTGATCAACCTGGTAGCAATTTCGGAGCTATTTCGAACGACAAACTGGCTACGCATGCGCAATGGCTGGATCGACTAGCTGCCAGGATCAATCGAAGGAGGTAGGTTTTACCAGTCCCTCCGGGCGCATCTGCGAAGACGATTTCTCCAACACCGCTATTGAACGATTGAATAATTTGATCGAATTGGACTAACAAAAACAGATCACCCGTGTTTTCAATTTGTTCACGGCGCAATTCTGCGTCAAAAGAAGCAGCAGTCAATCGAATCGAATCGGCGATGATATTTCCAATTGACTGAGAACTTAGTTCGTAATTTCGAATCACAAATTATCAAGATTTAATGACCACTGACTTATTTGTGGAGATGGAGGGCTTGTTGTCAAAAAGATTTCAAATAGAGTGCGCATTGGTGAACGCTTCATGAAGGCATACATGAAACGTTCATGCCAATTGGGCAAACACCGTCGGCTGTAACGGACGAACATTTATGGGATTTCATTTTTATTTTTATATAATTATTATAATATTCGCGTTTTTAAGGTGACGAGGACCAAAACGTTCGGCCCAGCAAATGATAGATTACTCCATTAAGCGGTACCCTGCTACATTTTAATTTTTTAAATAAGTTATAACATAATCAAAAGTATGCGATGTAAATGTTTTCAATTGGTTCGTGCATGGCTCCCTAACATCCGTATGATAGAATGAATGCGACGACTACAAAACAAAACGTAAATAAAGGGTTAAGGTTAAAAACAACAGAAATTGCACCGTCTATATGAACCGTAAAATTACCTATGAGCGTAATCGAGCTATTTATGTGGAGGCCTACAAGGTACAAAATACAATGCATTTCATTATTGATGATTGACATGTTGATCGATGCATTTCGAGAGTTGAACGAGCATTGGTTGCTATCCAGCCTCTAGTCGTGAGCGACCCTGAGTTCGACAACCAGGTCAGGCTTACGCCTCTAATCCAACGGTTCGGAGTCTGTCTGGCGAAAAAAGGCTGCTACATCATCCGAAATTGAACAAGGCTGATTGCGACACGCGACTAATTCCATAACCCAAAAAAATAATTCAAATCATAAAACTTATAACGTTTTACCTGACGATTGAGCTAAAATTGATAACAGAATGATTTAATTAAGTTTAAAATGTTTTATTGATTTGTAATTATACTATTTGCACATTCGAAGAATTTAAGTATGTTGGCTATCCTCCAATAGCAGGCCTTGTGAAGCTAAATCATCATTTGTATAACGATCACGTTCTAGCGATCTGATGTACATTTTATGGGCGAAATGTAACACGTGTCAAAACTAGTTGAATAATGAAACATTTAAGATTTTGCATGATAACAGAAAACCTCTAAATTGCCTTACTCCAGTCTATAACATGCGTGATGGCCGATTCAGCAGTTTGACAAATGTAATAATCAAGTTCATTTCGTTTTTTCACCGTAATGTCTACGATCGTCGAATTTCCGTACGCGGTCGTGATGTCTACAAATTTCCAATGCAACCCAATGCAATTAGACATTTAATTGACTGAAAATTACTAAATCAGTCTTACCAATTTTTAGGATTTCAGGGAAATCCCTTCTTCGGTCAATGATTAGGTCGTCATTGCCGTACACCTGTTTCGGATTGAGGCGAGCTCCGATTTGAAACTTAATTTGCGACATAAAGATGTAGAAAATCATGAACACGTTAATGCTGAAAGTACCTAATGATTTTGAAGTTAATAAAACATCCAGTGTGCGCTATAATGAGGTCGTCATCTTTCACAACTCTCTTTGGTAATAACTGCACTCTGGTCCATAAAGCATGCCCCAGATTACTCTCTCCATCATCACCGGATCACAAGCAGTTCCAGCTGTCCTCATCTTCAATGGAAATTACTCCAGCGACGCCCTCCCTTCTCCCAACACCTTGACCAGTCCAGTAGTTGACCCGTCCCACCTTTACCCAAAGCCTCAATCGTATCCCCATTCAGTTATGGTATATCTATGTGTCAACCCATGAACCCATTGCCTCCGTTTAACGCGTCTTCTACGTATTATGGTTTCCTGGGACGTGCCCGTTTCTCTTTTGTTTGGCATAAGAAACACCCAGCTAAGGTCATAATCCTCCCACCGGAAGAGTGCCCGAATACACAGTGGTCATTCCAAATAAATTAAAATATTCCAAAGGACACTTCCACGCACCGTGCTGTCCAGATGAGGTATGTTGCAGGAAAATGAAACACAGTCACGCCCGGCTCCATACACAAGGAGTGGAAGTGTTCCGTTCTCCGTAAAATAGACTAAAATATTTACAAAGCACGTTATTTGAGGCCTTACTCGGAGTTTGGTCTTCCAACAGTCTCTTGGTGTATATTATTCATAAATTGTAGAGTCTCCACTAGATAATCCAATAAACAGTCGATTTCTTTCCGTTCAAATTGCTGTTGGATTTTAATTTGAAAACAAACTCGAACTTGAAAGACGCTGTACATTTATTCTTGGAGTAATTCTGTGTAAGTGGACCAATTAAGACGTTAGGACTGACTATGTGACCCCAGGCTTAGTTTATCATTTGCAACCATTTGATAAAATAAGCACAGAGTTTAAAACGGGATTATGCTTACAACCTGAGGACCACACATTGTTTGGCGCGAAAAAGTAGGTTATTGGAATTAAATTTTCGGCGCCAAATCCAATAAAAGGTATTTTTTTTGAAATTTGTCCTTTGATAACAACGTGTGTCCCGTTGGTTGCATCTAGAGCATTCAAAAAGGCGTTATTATGATATGTGTCTCAAAATATACTTACTAGCCAGTGCTAAAGCGCTAGTCAATGATACTATATTTGGCTTTGACTTGGCTCCTTTGATAGCACAGTAGTCCGATTTAACGCAGAGCAACAGCAGGTAGGTCGGCCTGGGGACGCCACCCGAACCATATCCCATGAACCTTCATGATGTTTGCCTGTCGGTTCGCACAGAGGCAAACCTCCCTATACCGAGCTGCTATCCGTCCAGTCCTAACCGAAGGTTGAGAAACCTGGTCACAGCGCGTCGAAGATACAACGGCATTGGAAATAGTTGATCATGGGCGTCTACCACTGAGTCAACACGGAAACGCTGTAGTTCCTTCTACCAAGCCGTCGGCTGTAGTGGTTTGACGTTTGAAGCCTATCAGACCGGTATCTCTCACCGCCACTTGACCAGATTGACGCTGCCGAGGCAGCGGACAACTAAACAAGTGAGTTGGTACGATCAAAGAGGACATGATTACATGTCCTTCAACTCCGTCCAATAAGAGCCACGCTGGAGCCGGAACTGGACGACAATCTGTTCCGACCTGGCCATCCTCTCGCCGGAGGAGATGAAGACGAAGACGAAGAAGAAGAAGATGATGATGATGATGATGATGATGATGATGAAGAAGATGATGATGATGATGATGAAGAAGAAGAAGAAGAAGAAGAAGAAGAAGAAGAAGAAGAAGAAGAAGAAGAAGAAGAAGCAACTGCTGTGGCCCGTGTGGCATGCGAAATGGAAAACGTTACATACGTATATAATGGAATGCGGGTTACATACTTTTTGAGACCTCGCAGTTAAAAAACTCCGATCCGCAATGAATATCATTGAGAATATATACTCCGAAGTTGTAATGAATGTACTGCGTTTAGAAAGGCAAAGAATTTTTATTATTATTGCATTCGTTCTATTGAAGTCATGAGGGCCAAGAAATGTAGCTTTAAAATTTACAACAAAGGAAAATTTGCAAGAAGTGACGATTATACATAGAAGATGCTGAATTATTTAACACGAAGCATACAAAGTATGAGAAACACGTTATGGCGGTCATTAAAAGGCCTTACACAACATGCTGTCATATTTCAGGCATTCTTTGAAACAAAACAAAAATAACCTCACGTCATACTTTCCGGGCAATCGAGCATCTATCACGAATTCGTCACCAACCTTTCCGCGTAAGACGAATCCCTCAGGTCTGATTGCATAATCTAAACGAGGTGGATTATTGTTAGTGGCTTGTGTTGACTAGACCTTTAACAATTATAATAATAATGATTGTAGTGGCTTTATTGAGGTCATGAGGACCAAACATTTCAGCATCAAACAAGACACTATAACAAGTATTAGATGTGAAAATTGTCTTTAAGTTCCTGCTTCACCTGCTCTGGTGAAACTAAAAATCGGTTAAAATAAGGAATGGCTGAATCGCGCGATATGCCGTCGTTCCAGTGGGCATTGAACGGTACAGTCTGCGCATTGGTCGAAGAAATTTACACTTGGATAAACTTGAAAAGAGGGGATGGGAGGGGTCACTTAAAATGCGAGCACTTGGACAAAAATATCTTACCATTGTGTGGGTCATTGTTGGACGTTGAGATAAGGGCGGACGAAATCCAACAGAAGGTTGCAAGAACACAAAATAAATTACGAAACATTTCGAGCTCCTACTATTTTGTTCAATATCAAACAAAATTTACTCAATAGGGAACGAGACAAGGTTTAGTTTCCTATGGGCGTAGTCTGGTATTCATTTATATATAACTATCACAGCAATGAAAATCACTATTTTCATCGGGAGGTCATTTGAGGTCGTATTGGATTCTGAACTGATGACAAACATTGTGAGTGTGTCACGTTAGAGGAACGAAGGGTAACGTGTGTTCTTGTGAAACAATGGTGGAATTTAACGTGTCAATCTTGGTAATGCGTGGCTTACTCTGACTTTATGTAACTTATCGAAAAAGTGTTTGTTTTAATGGGCAGATTCTTGGTCACCATGTTGTCTTCGATGTTACCTTAAAATTAAAGCCTTTTGAAGTTGATGCTATCGTTTGTAGCAAAACACAAATACTTTTACTAATATCGCTTGCAGAATACATTATGATAATGAGTATAAATATTTATATCCATTTTTCTTTGTATAATTCACCACCCCCATCACTGGATACGTTTTATTTATTGTTCATTTTGAGACGGAAATTGGTAGTCATCGTGACCTAAACAGAAAAATGTATGACTATATTAGTTATTGATGATCTCTTGTGAAATAAATTTATTGATGCAAAATTTCAAAAAGGTTGACGACCTTGATATAGGTCTTGTGAGGGCTATTAGGTATAAATGTATGGTAATGCGTGACGGATTAAAGGCCTTTCAAAGGCCGCCTTTACGCTCTTCTTAAACGGTATTATCTTCGACGGTTTAATTTACCTTTCTTGCACATTTATCCCGTTGTTATTTCGTGTATGTGTGTTAACTTATTCGGCGACTTACACCATTAATTATTGTGTATTAGATAACCAGAATGCCAAGCAGTAGGAACAATTTACGATTAAAAAACGGATTCAGCGGTTTTACCAAGGATTCAATTCTGTGTTCTTCGTATCATTTATGTTCACTACAAAAGCCATGAAACAACCGTCAAGGTGTTCGGATTGTGCATTGGCTAAAGTAAAGGTTCTTTTAAGGTCGAGTTTAAGCGCCAATTATGAATGGAAAATGATCCTCGGACTCTAACTTGAAAGACCCAATATTTGTTTCCGGGTGTGAATAGCTTGTGACACACCCCAAACCCAGTGAATTATTGCGGTATTTAAAACTCTGAATATTTTGTTAGTCTGTAAGTGCCAATTACCACGGACGGCTCTATGAAGTTGTGCTGGGTTGGTGGTCTTTTCACACGTGACCACCAGTAATTAGGGTTCAATTTGATATTGCCTGATGGGTATTTTTGACGTCTCTTTAATATAAAATGATCGGAACACCCACTGGAGCTTAAAGACCGATATTTTAAAAAAGCTGTCCTCGCGTTTTTTCATATGTATATCGTTAAATGACTACCAGATATAATTTCCACAGACAACCACATAGATACCTGAATAGCTTCATTGAGATAAAGTTAATCAGCAAACGAGTGAGATGTCGGATTATGATCGAACTGATGTGACGTCTTCCAGGGTTTCGTGTAGAATCTGACTCTACGAGCGTATGAACCAAGTAATCGTTTAATGGCCATTTTTTGCGTTTTTCCGCGCAATTGGGGAATATTTACGTGTGAAGATGAACTTTTAAAAACGGTAAAGGTTCTTCGCTGAATTCAGTGTTTATTTTCTAAATGACCTTCACCTCCATCATGGCATACTGTGCCAACATGTTGGACCAGGGCGCCATTTCGGCAGAATGGACGCTCGTGTGGTGATTTTGATCTGCTTCATGCTGTTCGGATTCTGTTCGGCGGTGATTCCACCATCCAGGATGCCGCCCGTGCCTTCGACGACGACGTCTTCGTCTTCGTCACAAAAGAATCACCTGGATTACTTGAAATTTCACGAACGCAATCTCCGCAACCGAGGGTCTTCGTCGCATGGCCAATTTGTTCCAGGAGAGAGACGAACGCTCCTCCAATTGGCCAGACAGAACTCAACCAACGATGCGAAGATGGGAAGTGCTAATTGAGCCGCTACGACCAATAAAACTGCTTCATTTGATGAATATCGTTCTCGGTTGATTTTTAGTATACCGGTTTAGTAGGTTATGTGGTGCGAACAGGTTGAAATTTTTGGACACTTCTTCGAGATGCGAATTAAACACCATTATACAACGCAAAGATTCGTCTTCAGATAATTGTCATCCGCTGAACGTATTAATTTGATTTTGCCATAACGTTTACCTTGAGAGCAGATATTTACAAGCTGGTCATCGCTAATCCGCATAATTTCGCCTCGATCTCAAAATCAACAGTTGGTTATCTTGAAGTGATCATGCGGATGCTGTCTTCGGTTAATGTCGTCTTAATTAATGGTGTCGTCTGTGTTCCTTAGTCCGGCGTTTCACCAAGACCTTCGTCCATATTTACATATTTCTCTTTATATTCTATTGGTCCCCGTTGCTTTTTTCCCTGGCCTCAAATGGGCTAACTTTTTATCCTTCCGTAAAAATTTAAAACTATTGTCGTTTTCTAGTGGTCCTCGGAGAATGGTCTTCTGCAGAACACTTCAAAATTCACCTCCATTAAATTTTCCCTGAGGGCGTTTTTTTAACAACCGGTTATCATGGAGTGATCATTTAGATGCCGTCTTCGGTAAATGTCGTTGCCTCTGCTTCTTATTTCGTCTTTTTTTAGCTCTTCTTGGGCTTTTTAGAATAATCGCGTTTTCTTGTGGCTTGCCTATGCTCTCTATCCAAGAGATCATCGTTCAACGCCATTTCAATAGTTGTTTACTAATCGCTGATGGTATTCTAAGTGACTATTGCCATTCCCTCTTTTCAAGATTATCCAAATGTAAATTTCTTCGACCAAAGCGAAGTCAATGCCATTTAATACACCGTAAGAACGGCTGCCTTTCGTAAGTCGGTCATTACTTATTTGTCCTGAAATTTAGTTCCCAGAGACTTTTATTCCCAAATAGCATTGTTAATCATCAATGCATTAATTCCGAAATTTTGGACCCTCATTACCTTAATAATGCGAATATTATTATTATTAAGATGAATAAGACCTTCATATTGATAAAGAACAATATATTTAGCAGCTTGTCCTTTCGAGGGAGATGAGGCGCGAAATTACCGCGTTAACGACGAACCGAGTTATACTCGTTTCTTCCAGCAAAACTTTTCAACAAGAGGTGAGACGCAGTTTATCCTTTAAAAAATACCATTGGTGATCTGTCAAATGCCAGGTATTCGAGTATTGGGTAAATAAACTCATTTGATCAACGATTTAAACCAAGAGGAAGATTTGGTCTACAAAACCCTTAACTAACGTGTTATTTTCTTAAGGCTAGATATTAAACACCGAAAAAGCACCGAAGTCAGTCAACTGCTTTTTAAACGTTTACCAGAAGCACAATTTAAGCTATGCATTTCGTAAATATCAACGTTTATACTACTCATCCAATGCACAACATTTTCACGCATTAGGGTTTTTAATTTCAAATAATTGCGGCTCTTACTTCAAATATATTGTTAATTGTATCGTAAACTATGATTAAAAGATAAAGGGGTTGTGTTCCAAATCATTCGTTTTTATGGGCTCGTGTGCGTTATTGCGCAGCTTTTTAAATTTCTGGTTGTCCGGTTTCGGTTTCGGTGTGGATTTTCTTACTGGTTAGTTATTTGTTTTTTGTGTTAGTGTTATCTCCTTATTGTCCATATTTTTCGCAGCCAAACGGATATAGTTTGTCTTTTTTGTTCTGTAATGCTCACTACAATATTTTTTATGTGAACATGTCAACTCGTTCTATTCTCTATTTTAGCACGCTTTGTGAAATGTTGATTTTAGGTTGCAATAAATATGGAAGAATTCGGCGCCTACGCAGCGGCAGACGGCCTGCCATCGATTGACAATGGCGGCTTCCTTGACATAGATGCCATAGCGGGTCGTGAAGATGACTACGCTGTTCCTCGACCTCCCAAGTAATTGTAGTTACTTTGCTTAGTTCATTGCGTAATCAAAACGCGTAAAGCTTGGACAACAAACTCTATTAGGCCATATTTTTTTCATTTTTAAAAGACAAATTACCTCTTCGTGGTGTTTTAGGCATGAAGAGGGCGATGCCTTTCAGGCCGGTGAAGATGACGGTGATCGCCGACGTGATCGAAGTGATAAGAAACGGGACAGACGTAGATCTCGTAGCGGCAGCGGTGGTCGACGCCGGCGTTCTCGTAGTAGGTCCCGCGATCATCATCGATCTCGACGTCACCGTTCCCGTGATCGTTCAGGTTCCGGTAGCCGACGCATCATTTACAAGTATTGGGATGTACCCCCACCCGGTTTTGAACACATGACTCCTCAGCAGTACAAGGCCCTACAGGCCTCGGGTCAAATTCCTGTGAATGTCTACGCCGCTGGTCAAGTACCAATGCCCGCGTCCACCCCTAATGCCCCTCTAACCCTCAACACGAATATTCCCTTCGCGGGCAGTGCCGTCTGTCGCCAGGCCCGTCGTCTCTACGTTGGAAATATCCCGTTCACCGCTACGGAGGAGAATATGATGGAGTTCTTCAACAAACAGATGAAAGCGCAGAATCTTGTCCAGGCAGAGGGAAACCCAATTATCGCTGTCCAGATCAATATGGAAAAGAATTTCGCCTTCTTGGAATTTCGCTCAGTGGACGAAACAACACAGGGTCTTGCACTTGACGGGGTACTGTTTCATAACCAGGCACTCAAGCTCCGGCGCCCTCGTGACTATGCACCACTGCCAGGTGTGAGTGAGCAACCGTCGATTATTGTTCCTGGCGTTGTGAGCACCGTCGTGCAGGACTCTCCACACAAGATATTTGTCGGTGGTCTTCCTAACTATTTGAACGAGGATCAAGTCAAGGAGTTGTTGTTGAGCTTTGGTCCGTTGAAAGGTTTCAACCTTGTGAAAGACGGTTCTACGGGATTGTCAAAGGGTTACGCTTTCTGTGAATACGTTGACCCCAATGTAACGGACCATGCATGTGCCGGGCTCAATGGAATGCAGCTAGGTGACAAGAAACTGATTGTGCAGCGTGCGAGTGTTGGTGCCAAGAATGCACCTGGTGTAATGCCGGCGCCTCTTATCCAGGTTCCTGGTCTCAATGACGCTCTGGTCCAAAATACCACAGGTTCTGGTAACATCACTTTCCGCTCGGGTGGTCCACCCACTGAGGTTCTATGTCTTTTGAATATGATTGAGTCGGATGAGTTGAGTAATGACGAGGAATACGAAGACATTGTCGAGGATGTAAGAGCCGAATGTAGCAAGTATGGTATTGTGCGAAGTCTTGAAATTCCGCGACCGATTCCCGGTGTGGAGGTTCCTGGTGTGGGTAAGATTTACGTGGAGTTCGCCAGCCTTGTCGACTGTCAGAAGGCAGCCACTGCTTTGACGGGACGTAAATTCGATAACCGTTTGGTCGTCACGTCATTCTACAGCCCGGACAAGTACCACAGGCGTGAATTCTAGCCATTCTACCCACTCTCATACTCCGTTTTTTTGTACATAACGTTGCTACGGCTTTTTGCGATACACGTTCAATGTTTCTTGTGACCGAATAAATGCCGTCTCAATCGTGAACCTGTGTTCCATTCATACGCTTCTTTGGTATTACTTGATTGATTTTTTAAGTGTAACGTTACCCAATTAGTTAACCTCGGTAATAGTAACAAGCAAATTATATGAATTAAAACCATTGCATTTATTGAGTATCATGGAAATCTTGAAGAGGTAAATATATACATCGGGAAACGAAGTAGACGCGAGGAAGGTACGGATGATTCTTCTTTGGAGGCCCCTGATGAGGAAGTTAATAAAAGCGACCCGAGTTCTTAAAATGTCATTTGGGAAATCGAGATTCTACTGGCCCTCAACGACAGTTCCTGATTTGCATATTTCCGACCAAATCTCCTTACAGTCTAACTTTTCAGGGCATTGGATGCTTTCGAGGGGCACCTCTAACTCTTTAATTATAAAATCGGCACAGGATGTGGCTTTTTGAAAACCAAGGCACTCCGAAATGAAGTCCAAACTCAGGGTTGGACGGTAACTGCAGGCACACGAGCGAGATTTGAAGGACAGCGAGTTGACGACGAGATTGACAGTCCACAAGGAACACATTAGGTGGCGACGTCGAGGTATATAAAAGCGGGTGAAAAAAACAATACAGCATTTTGGTTAACGGGTGGTCATCGTGTTTGTACTGGAAGTCGGGCCCCGATAATAGAGTGCTACTATCTATCCAGTGAAGATAGATCGCCCTGTTGTCTGTTAGAGGAAAACAATTACAATGACGCTGCTAATAAAAATGTAGTACTCTCGTACTAGGTATGCTGGCAAGCTATTTTTTCTCAGCCTGTGGAAGTCAGATTGCAAATAAAGCGAGAGACCATCTAGATAAAATGCGCATAAACAATATAATAAAATCTCAAATTCGGTGGCAATGTACTCTCCGAAGGATAAAACGCACGCTTTAAATATGGCCTTAAGGGCTTGCTTGCGTTCCCGGTCGAGGGACCATGCAAGGACCTGCTGACAACCACGCAGTAGGTCTTTGTCATCATCCTTTCCCTCAACTGGACGCCTACTGCTGCAAGCAAGTCTGAAAAATCGTTTATAATTGCGCAGGGCCCAGGCCTCGCGGAGCGTAAGAGCAAACCGTATGAAGACATCCTGATGCTGTGAGGGTGTGAGTGAAGTCAGTAGGGTGCTGATGCCTGCAACGGAAACATAAAATCAATAAACATTGTAGCAATACGCCCTCAGTAAGTCTCAAAAAAACACTTACTCAGATGATCTTGGGTAAATATGTAGTAGAGAAGCCGGTAAGCAGTGAATTCGTTGAACCTCGTCTTGCCAAGGCCCTCAGCATGAAGGATGGAGAGTTGGGATTGGCATTGGTGAAATTCCTGGGAGTCGCCGGCCTCAAGTGCAATATCGGCGTGGGCTTCGTAGACCTCCGCTGTAAATTTTGTCTGAATCCTTTGTACCGTCAGGTCCTGGCGGATGCTTTTGAACTGCTCACACACCCACAGGTAGTCTCCGCGTTCTCTCCAGCGTTTTTGGACGTGAGTCAGCGACTTCATCAGAACAGAGGGCGGCCTTACGTTCGACGACTCGGGGGCCTAAATGTTAACAGACTATTAGCCATCAAATAAAGGACAAATAAATGAGCCACGTTTCGGTTCCTTACGCTTGTTAAACGAAGATAGGGCTTCTCTAATTCCTTCATGGTTCCGACGATGCTGAACTGTTCGAGCTGCTCAGCTACTAAATCCGAATCCTCACCCCTGGTCATAATACTTAGCTGACTTGCTGATTTGGCAATCGAACCAGCACCCAGATGATCTTTGAACCGATCTGCACGTTGAATTAAGCGATGCTGTGCGTTATCGGGAGGAGCCCAGCGCGTGCCCTTTTTCCCTCCTCGGCCACGTCCGCCATTACCACGGCCTCGTCTACCTCCTCTAGGAGATTTGTTTGAAACTGGTATGTTTGGCGGTGGTGAAGAGGAGCCAGTTGATGGTAACCGTTGTCGATTACACCCCGGCTTGCGATTTTGATTACGCCCGGATCTCGGGGGGCTAACACCTTGACGAGAATTTGTGTCCGAATCGTTCGACCTAGAAGATAGAGGATAGACTATAAGCATCACCCCGGAAACTCGATTAATGTGTTGGGAGGGTACTGCACAACTCCGCACCTTTCACTGTCACCTGCGGAGAATCGAGGGCGACGGTTTCGTAAATTAGTTTGCTTCCTACTGGCGCTAGGGGGGTGAGAGGGGGTCCTCTGTCTATTTCCGCGTTGTCGCAAGTGACGCTGGCGGTGATTATCACTTGCTCTCGAGGACGATGTGGATGTAGGGGAGCGGGATGATGGTGACGAGGAACGGCTACGACTGCGTGTGGAAAATCTGGAGCGCTTGGGTGGAGTTTTAAGTTTTTCAGAAGACTGTAGACCGTTAGTCTTGGTAAGTGGGGACAGGCGGGAAACGAGCTGGCAATTTGACTTGGATGGGAAAGGAAGTGCGTTGACGTGGTTCCTATCCAAAGTCCCTGTGGGTAAATGTCCCCCAACTCGACCGCGTGGTCTTCGGGTTGGCATGGGCATTGGGCGAACGATGCTAGACGAGCAAATATCCATATTTCAACCGAAAATTCATTGAATAGCATAATTGTGTCGACTTACGTTATAGAAGTTGCGCTTGTGGCGGCTTGGACAACAGATTTGCTCGGGATGAAGGGGATTGGCTCTTTCGTCCAATCAATTGTTATTTTATTCCGAAAAACATATTCTATCTTCTCTTTGAGAATTTTTTCCATTTGGTCTTTCTCAGTTGCCGATTCAGTGCTGCAGAATGCGCGTTTAACGTACTCCCTGTGAAATTCGAAAACAAATAATAAAAAATACTTTAACTCGGGACTCCATTCCTTTTCGCCCCCAGCAGCTAAGGATAGCTTGCTTGAAGAGTCAGCCGAATAAATGTTTTGAGGTCGTGGTCCAGGATAAACCGAATAAGGCGTGCCATTGGCAGTGTGTTGGTAATCTACAGCGGTTATGTGAAAGGAAGGAATCATACTCTTTGTTGGAAACCGGGGGCCCGACGTAGCATTGTAGGGTGTAACGGGAGCCGGCGGTGTGGTTTGGGTAGCCGGAACTCCGTTACCCATGTATGAGCAATTCATAGCGTTCCATCTTTGAGCAGCATCCATTCCGGTTTCTTGACCGTAAGTAGGACCACAATATTGCGGGTATGCATAGCCTGCCGGTGCAACATATGGGACTTGTGGAGATGGAAAGGCTTCTGTAGACTGATCGTTTCCTTCTGGAAGGCCTGGGGGCGGTGGGTTCGGGGTAGCGCCATCGGTCCCATCAGGTGGTGCTGGGACTGGTGCGGTTCCATAGGGTTCATAACCGTAACCGTATTGCTATGAATTTAATTTAGGAAAACTATTTTCTTACTTGGTAATATTGATAAGGATTTGCTGCAGGTGTTCCGTAATAAGACCAGGGCTGCGACATCTTTAATTTTTATTATTGTACAAATAATGCATTAAAACGCAAAAACAACCTGAAAGGAGGCAATGACACCAAGGGAATCTGTACATATTTTAGATTGTAAATTTGAATATCAGTTCTGAATCGCAATGCCATCACGAAATTAAATATTACTTGTTCAGATTTGGTTTGATTGATGTGGCCGAATAATCGAATGAACGAAAAACAAACCCGATATGCATCGACCTAGCTGGATTAACGCAATTATAGGTCGCTAACCTACAAAATAAAATCGCTTCTTGCTATTGTGTCGTAAAAGCTGCGCTCGAATCTAAACGAATGATTCGAATTCGCTGCTTACCACTGTTCTGTTCAAATCTTTCTGTCTCCAAATTACGTCTCTTCGGGATATCGTATTGGATCATATATTTATTCCGAACAATTTTGAGTGCTTCTGTCATTCCAGAGTAAACTGTGTAGAATAAGGGAATGATAACTACGAAATTACTGATAACGAATGGGCGCGTCATTCGTTCACCGGACTGTGTGTTGGTTTGTTTGAGATTCTACAACCGGACCAGTTCGGGCGAATCAAGTGTAGCAAACTCCAGGAATCTGCGCCTCGACCATCTTTGCATATATTGAACCATGAGGGAGAACAGATAAGAAGTTCTAACCGCGTCTGAGAATACTCCGGCGTATTTATCCCCGTTCCTCATACACGTGCCAAAGGTAAGTCTTATCGTGCCTTGTTATGGGTAAATAAAAATTTAGCAATCCTAACCTTTTGCACACGTAGCTGAGACGAATCGTGTCGGTTTACCGCGGAGCATCATTCTCAGGCGGTCAAAATCGAACAAAAAGTTGTTTTGCTGCGCCAGCAATGCTATTGAACTTGTTGGTGTCTTGTGTCACTTCAAACCTGTAAGTCTGTGACAGTCTTTAACCTGTATGTTACCCCTACATCAGCCAATCCAAGTTCTATGAATCCTTGATACATTTAATTTCTACAATTATGGATGATTCCTTTATTTTACCGCGTTGTGATTCTAATTCTGCGCCTATCCGTCCACTTCTTACACTTGGTCTCAATATAACAGATGTTAACATTCGGCCATCGATTCACTCCATAATTTCGCGAGTTCAAAATCACAATTCCTCGGCGTTATCTTGGAATGATAATTTGAATACCGTCTTCTGTCAATTTCGTCGGTTTCGTTTCATTATTCGAGACTTTGAGTTAGTTCAAACCAAGACATATGTCCTCGCCTTTATCATTTCTCTTATTGCAGATTGTTTCCCGGCATTTTCCCTGGGCTTAACTGGGCTTTTAACCCTCCGTAGTATTTTAAATATAATCTCCTTTTCTAGTGGCCTACCAATGTTTTATAATCCGCAATCGTATCCCTACCAACCAGAAGACAGTGAGAAGGCAAGAAGATCACGCAATAGTGGTCGGAGAACAAGCTCTAGGGGTAGGGTTTTCAGGAGTATTTACACATGCGAGTAGGCTTAGATAAGCCAATGGAAATAGATAGTGTTTCGTACAGTTTATAACATGCGTGTCATAAAAACGGTGGATAACTTTTGTTTACGATGAGTAACCGTCTGGACATTAAAGTGATTGGCTACCAGTTGAGATATGAGTCTATAGTCCTGAATCTAGGCTTATTGATTACGTCTCAACTGACTTTCTATATGTGCGTGTCTACATTAACGACATATTTGTGGCCAGTAAAGACAATCAATTACACAGAGAGGTCTGCCCTGGGCACTCGTGTGGAGGTTTTCTTAACCATAAGCGATCAGTCTTCGTTAGCCAACACCTAGGAAGCAGACTTTAAAAGTGGTTCCAGGCTTTCCAAAGCTCAAGAACCTTTAGGATCCTGGAAGGTACCTCGAGATCCTCCATTTCTATCGAGGATTTAAGTCCAATACAAAATGCGCCATTGATCCTTATGCTGTACGGTTTTGGTATTCAACGCCTCAGCATCCGTGCCCTTCAGCTTTTAATATACGCACATAAATTCATACGAACCCATCAACGGTATATTGCTTCTGCCGCATACGGCGGCTGTCTTCTTCATCGTTAAACCCTGGCTGCCCTAGCTGTATAATCTATCGACACCCATGCCGTCTAGGGTAACTATGCGCCGGTGATAAGAAATCACGCTGCGAAGCGCACCCGAAATAAATGAATAAAATCTTTTGTCGGTGTCGCCATCTATTTATATACATTATTTATTCTGTATTCCGGCCACCCAAGAGCAAATAAATGGTCGGCATGTTCAAGCTGGTATGAATTTTATTCTTACATGTTCGTTTAGTAATTAAAGTGAGAAATTTGATTGAAACACCACCGATTTAGGTTATTTAAATCTGTGTCGTTTCTTATATGGTGCAGGGGCGGTTAAGGGTTGTTAGAAAGTATTGTGTTTGTGTGATGAAGTTGGTTTATGACATTTTATTACACCGATACTCCTTTGGCTCCGGAAGCACAGGAGAATTCTCTTCTTCGATTTTTTACTTATTCGGCACGAAGTAGGAACATTCAAGTCTGTCCTCTTAAAGTAGGTGAAATAAACCACGAGGTTAGGCAGGTAAATAATGGCAACAAACTTCTGGCAGCAAAATCCATTCTTACGTGTATCAACTTCGAAACAGTTGAACCAAACATCTCGGCTTATCGTGCGACCACTGATGCAGTTGCCGAGGAATATTTCCAAACACGAGAGGGTGGGTAGAGCGACCTGAGTAAGCATTGCAAGTTCCCGCTCTTCAATCATTCTGCAATAATTTAGAGTTGCCATAGGTTATCACATTTTATATGCCATGTATGTATAGCATATATCAACTGCTCCGAGGGAGGCATTACCCGTTTCTATCCTCATCGAGCTGACAGAACACGAAGCTCAGGATTGGTCCAGCGTTCTCATTATTCCGGCCTACTCGTTTTGCCAGTATCCCCTCAACCGCGATCCGTTCCTTGTAGTCGCGAGCCCGCAAGAGAACATTTGGGGATTCGAGGCCGTAGGACTAAAACCAGATACTCGCGAGATTAAAACTTACGGCTAAAAAACCTATGCTTGTTCAACCACAGGAACCTTGGTCACTATCGTTGATGTTTAAGAACGATGCGTTATTGACCTTTTTATCGAGATCACTGTGTCTGACTGCGGGTAAGGAGAGGGCTGGTTCGAATATTTTGTCTTTCATTAAAATTAACCTCATTCTTCAGAATCTCCATCGCCTTAGAAAATTATACGTCCACACGATTTCGAAACGGATAAAAGACAATCGATGGCTGAATAATTTGCAAATCTTTGCACTCTTTTGTTTATTATAAATTGTGATTGTGAAAGATTTGGTCTTCGTGAACTTAAGAAAGAATATACCATTGTTATTATTATAACATCTGCAGAATACCTCCAGCCCTTGGTTTATGGGAGATAATATTCGACAAATATTTGTAACTTTTCCTCTTTATCTCGCGTTATCGAGAGAAGCTCAAAATTAATTGATATTCGCGATCATTCTGGAATACCCTCCAATACCTTCAAGTTTATCTAAATGGAATGCGCTCGCAATACCTACAAGAACGGCGGCATATCGCAATTTGGTCATTCCTTATTTGTCTTGATTTTTAGTTTCACCAGAGCACTTGAAGCAAGAACTAAAAGACGGTTGTTTGTATATACCATTGTTTTAGGATGAATGTTTTGGTCATCATGACCTAAATTAAGTGCCTACTATTATTATTATTATTATTATTATTATCTTCAATGCTACAGTGACGAGCGCTATTTTTAAAGGCATAAAATCATGAATCTGAGCAGGCGATCGATAACAGGTGCTCCTCACAGATTCATTAATCGTTTTTTAAAAATATATTGAAATGCGGAGATTTTTATTTGGGAACTGTCTCATTAAAAAAAGTGTTCGAGACAAAAAACCACAATAATGACTCACACTGGATCTGAGTATTTGTTGCAGCCATATAATGAGCCGATGACCGAAATAGCGTTGCTGGATTGACCAATTACAAAGGACCGTTAGATCTAAAATGAACAGTAAAGGATCCATTTATTTTGCAGAGAATAGCAGCGTAGGGTGCAGTGGGGGTAGAGCCAACCTCGGCATTCAGTAAAGTAGCGAATGATGGAATTCTCGTCGGCACGGTGACTGCTGAAGTATCGTGGGTCGGCACATCTTGTATCTCCCTCGCGACAGTAGCACATGTTCCGGTAGAAATCGCAGGTATGCCTGTAGGTGACACCGTCCACGCAGATCTGCACAAATTAAGTATCGGTTTTTTTTAATTTGCGCAAAACTCCTCAATGGCCCTTGATGCATAACATTTCACGCATTCATTAACAGACTTTTATAGTCTTCTTTTCAGGCATACTGCCTTGTGTTTTGGTACGGTTAGTCTCCTTGAAACAATTGTGTTATGTAGGGTCTGTAGTTCTTCATGAGATCCAGAGCCAAACATACCGTCTGAATTTTCTGTGAATACAAATTTTAAACTTAGACTCGTGAACGTCAGATAAATTTTAATTTTTGCTATCGTATGCGCCTAGTCTGGCAGTATTCACTTAATGTCAGTAAACATGGCAACTCTATTAACAAACACAATACCTGAGTTGGATGACTGAACCAATCGGAAGGACAGGCGTCGTAGCAATGACATTTTCCAGCTATGCAGTACTCGCCTACTGTGCATTTAACACCTTCACATTGGTCCTCGAAGTTAGCTACTATTACAATATAAGTAGATAGAATAGTTATCAAAACATTAATAGCCGAAACTCATAAATCAGGCGATGCACTGAAAACAGAGTTTTATGTCGGTAAAACATTTCATATGCGTTTTTTGAACTATTATTAAATTTCGGATAGGTACCTGCATATCCTCCATCATCCGGATACTCCTGAAACCAATGGAATTGTTATTAAAACCAACTATTCCTCGTATTCACCGAAAAAAACGGTTTTCTCGAGAACAATGAAATCGCTTTAGCAGAAAAACTCACCTGTTGCGCTTGTAATGCAGCAGTTACCTAAAATCATAATAGTAATCATTATTATTGTATTAAATCCAATTGGGTGATGGTAGCAATCACATTGGACAACATGTTCAACATGACAGTGGGATAAATGATCTTCTCACGCGTTCTTGAGTTCTGATGCTGTACATTATGTGCACGACCTCTGGCAGTATACATAATGAGCTGTAATGTTGGGAATGGATGTTCGCATGAGTATTTTTAGGATTAAATTTTGTCTTGCGGCTTTTACTTTGCTAGTAAAGATGGAATCCACGTTCAGGTATAGTATTCACTATAATCGAATGGTCTTCTTAAACTGCTTTGTCTTCGAGGGTGCTAGATTCGGTAGAACTGTATCTTCTATTGAAAATGACAACTTTTGCCCTTCACCTCACTCCAATAAAAAGCGTTGATTATCGTTGATTTTCGCATCCGCCTTAAGCCAAATCGTCTGCAAGGCCGTGATTTGACAACACGTGAACGACGCCGCCAATTTAGCGTTCACGTAAAAATATGACGTTCTGAGCCTCGAAGATGTTCGGCGACCTCCATGGCCAAAGGATAGTTAGTGAAAAAGAGCCAAAGATAACAAAACCGTTTACCGAGACAGATTTCGTGATCCTGATACACACACCGATTACAGATCGCAAGCAGGAAGTGAAAATGGTGCATGAATAAACAACGTTGTCAAGGTCACTGCACCACTTTCGATGGAATATTTATTTAAGGTTTGGGGGTTTTACTGGGTTTTTAATGACATTTGTTTAAAAATAATTTAGTCCCAGTTTATACTCTCATAAATTAGTCGGACGACCTGACCCCATTTCATACCTACAAAACGAAGGAGGTCAGGCCACAATTGAGGTGGCCGACGGTTCTCAATCCTTATCAAGGCCTTCTTGGATTTGTGCATCATTTCCCTCATTCAATGTCTTCTGAAGTGAGTGATCACGTGGATGCCATCTTCGGTAAATGTAGTCACCTCTGTTCCCTTGGTCGTCGCTTCAGGAGACTTGGAGGAAGCTGAACCCGTATTAAAACCTTTGTCACCGCCCGTATGATTCCCCTTATTATATATTGTTCCCAGTTCCAACGTTTTTACTCTCCAAAGGCTTTTTAACACAATCGCATTTTCTAGTGGTCTCTCCATCAAAGAGACCATCCATTCAACGCCACTTCGATGGCGTGCATTCCTTGATGCTCGTATAGTAGATTCCGTCATAATTTATTTGACATGATTTGTGTTGTGCCAGAAAAGGTTGAACGGCAACTCGGAGACCGTTTTCATATAAAGTGCTAGCTGATCCCGGCCACGCGTTTTTGTGGTTCAATGACCTCGTCGGGGAAAGAAAGCATTGAGTCGGATTTGTATATATAAACTCCTACTGAAATGTTTATTCATATTGTCATAGATTATCATTGGGTCTATCATTCGAGTGATGCTTCCAGTGGGACGTAACATCGAAATTAAATCATATTTTCAGCCGAATTTCAGAATTGTGGCAAAAAAGAACAAAAATTGATTTTATTCGTTTTTTTTCAAATTCTCTATGATTTTGCATTCCCGTCGGTTTGGTTCGATGGTGTAGGGTTTAGCATCCGTTGCTGAAGGACCCGGGTTCGAATCCCGGGTCAGGCGACCTCGAGAGGCACTGGTGACTGATAGCCGCGTCAACTTTGATTTCTGGATCGAGTTTGAGCTCTCTCTGGCCACCGACACCGCTCATCATTAGGCCAATAAGAAATTGGATGTGATAAAAAAACTAGCCAACACAACAACCCACCCTCTGGTAATGATATCCATGCTATGGTTCCACGTTTTGCCACATCTCTCAGTGCTGCCCGGTTTACACCCCAATTAAGCAATCACCGTGAGTTTTCTTTGTCCGATTGGTTGGCGTCTTATGTTCGAACTTGGTCTGCGTGTCGTGCAGGTTTTGTGGGCCAAATTAAGACTGTTCGTACCCTGTTGGGGCCCCGTTTCTCATCATTATCCAATAGGTTTTGGGTAGAATTAAAGAACTAACTGCTGACCAGTTTAAAACACAGCACCGTGCGCTTAGTGGTGTTGCAGAGTAAATTCGGATTGATGCGATGTGGCATAGGTCGCCGCCAGAGTGCAATTGGCGGAATTAGTTATCGGAATGTTTTGCACCGACGCGCAACTTTTATTTATCTCACTGTCGTGGTTCGCCTCGAAATAGCCACAAAAAAACGCTTAGTACCACTGATGTACTTTGAACAAACTCCTTTGTCTTGCGAGTGGTTGGAGTACGATGAATAGCATGGCTTCTGGGGCAAAATATCAGATGTCATTTTCAATTCCTAAATGTTGAGCTTTTTTATTTCAATTCCTCAGGAATTAGTGACCGTTAAAACTATGACATGTATACATGACAATTGAAAGGTAAAATGGGATAAAGATTATATGCCTGTACGGTAATTCGAACAATATATTTAAACGCGTACCCCAATAATTATGAAGAGAAAGGATACTCCTTTGTGGAGAGTCATTGTGTTCGTGACACCTTCCTTCATCAAATGCGCACATCTGGCACAATTTTTAATTTATCATTATGGGGTTAGCCAATCGGAAATGCGTATTCGGTAACAGGTGCGCACAAATAAGTGCGGCCCTTCGTAATGGGCCAGGAATGCACGCGGCTAAAATGGCACCTGGGACAATTTATTCGAAATGTTATTTCTCTTGTTTGGCGCGGCCATATCCGGCCCGAGGATGAACCGGCTTAATTTGTGTCACAAGTGGTAAAGGCCCACGCGCGGCGATCGGAGGCTGTCAGGTTGGAACAGATTGTGAACCAGTTATGGTTCCAGCGACGAACGCCGTAGACATTCTGTACCTCTGAACGCTCCATGTCCGCTTTGACGGTGCTGAACCACGTTTTTAGTTGTCCACCGGCCAGGCAGCGACAACCTGTGAATGGTGGCCTCGAAAGACAGGTTTATCGGCTCTGTCTCTGACCGGCGTAGGACGTTGTCGAACCACTGGAGCCGACGGCGTTGTAGAAGGGTAAACAGACTCTCCACGTCTGCACGGCGATGCCTTATTCCATAGAAGGAGAGTGGCCTCACCAGTCCGCTTTCCAGGTTGCTCGAATACCTCAAATCTATATGTCTTCGACGCGTAGTTTCTAGAACAAGCGCACTTACGGAAAACGAACTTTACTCATGACTTAATTACTAACGTCCTTGGAGTTCCGGTTTGCTGGCTGTTATTGATGCCCCCTTTGGGTTATTCAGGTACAACTTTCTACCTTTTGGTGCTAACTGTTGCCCCGGCTATTTTCCAGGATTGTATTAATGGCATATTGGATGGCCTTAATGGTATTGAAGTTTACCGAAATGACATTTTTGTCCATGGTATCAGCAGGCATGATCATGAAGAGAGACTCTTCCAGCTATTCCGACGCTTTGTCGAGTATAATGTGGCGGTTAATCCGCTGATCAAGCAACCACTGGTAAAAGTCCGGTTGTGTTATTCAAGGGGCGTAAACTTTATACATCGTTCCAATGCCTTGGATCGGGAGAGGTCACCTTTTTCAAAGGGAATGATTTTCGACCGTCTCGCGGTCTTATTCTTGGAAGAAGTGGAAATCGTATGGTTACTATCCTCGATGTTACTGATTTATCAAGTCATCGTCGGCATGTCGATCAAATCCGATTCGATGAACCAGCTATGCCCGTTACTGATTCCCATCCTTCTGAACCAGCTGATCCGGCCAATACGACTCCATCCGTTCCAGACAAATGCTCGCAAACTCTACCTCGGCGCTCGGAGCGTCTGGGTTTGAAATCGCCGGTCGACTACCGCATGCCATCGAAGCTGCTGCACCCAGGTGGATGTGGTGGTTGCTAACTTTAACTATTAATTGTCTTTTACTTTGCTGAGTATTGTACCGCACTTTTAAGAATATTCTATTCGACGTGTCTGTACGTGTTCTTATTCTGTAAAGGTCTCGGTTGGCTATTTGAGTTATACCGGTAATACAGACAATTCGTATATTCTATATTAAGGGTTAATTCAACCCTCCATACAATCCTACCACATCTACTCATACCCCCAACCGTATAAAAGGAACCAACGTTGAAGTATTAAAGACATAAGCGAGTTCGCCTGAATACATCCCGGAATTAATTGTGGGACGCATTCATTCACGGATCACAACAGCATTCGACAAACGAAAATCCAGCGATGAAAAACATACAGAAAATGCCGTATGGGACTCACAACCAATATAATTAATTTGTCAACGTTATAGATAGTCCGTGACAGAGACTATTGGCTGATAATTGATTTTAATCTACTAATCAGATACTGGAATAACCAGTTGCTGTTGTCGAGCACGATGACAACAGACCGATCTAGGCGGATCTCTGGAATGTGAACGAGGATCGAGTCGGGTCGATTCATGAGTTTCCACGGCGTGGTTGATTGTGGTTTGGCTTTATGAGGTACTCGAGTGGCCTTCGGAGAATGGGCTTTTGCTGAATGCATCAAATGCATCTATATAACATTTTACCTGACAGCCGCTGTTGACACTCCTGAAATCCCTTCACTCCATAATTTCGCTTCGAGCACAAAATCGAAATTCCTCGGCGTTATTTTTAACAGTCGGTTATCATGGAGTAATCATGTGGATGCCGTCTTTGGTAAATGCCGTCGCCTTTGCTTCCTAGTTCGCCGGTTCAGGAGACTTGGCTTAAGCTCTAGCCATATAAAAACCTTTGTCGATGCCTGTATAATTCCCCTTATTGTATATTGTTCCCCAGTCATTTTCCCCGGCCTTAAATGTTCTGACTTTTTAACCCTTCATAGACTTTTTTAAATAATCTCGTTTTCTAGTGGTCTGCCTATTCTCTCTATTCAAGAAATCATCGTTCAACGCCACTTCAATAATTGTTCACCAATCGCTGCTCGTATTTTAAGTGACTCCTCTATTCCAGTTTATCTGAATGTAAATCTCTTCGACCAATGCATAGACTATACCGTTCAATACCAACAAGAACGGCGGCATATCGCAATTCGGTCATTCCTTATTTGTCCCGATTTTTAGTTTCACCAGAGCAGGTGAAACAGGAACTAAAAGACAATTTTCACATCTAATACTAGTTATACTGCCTCTTGTAACTGCTGAAAGTTGTTGGTCCTCGTGACCTCAATAAAGCCACTACAATTATTATTATTGACTCAGCATCACTCAGAGGTCCTCTCCACAGCCAATGTTGCTAAGTATTTCGAGCACCGCTCTGTTGACTGTAGAGATTGCTGTAGCCGTCATGTTGCTTCTTGATGCACCGACATGTCTGTTTCAAGGATGAGCCAGACAACTTTATTGAGCTCGAATTCTTTGTGGCACCGGTTTCTTTGCCAGCCCTCCAGACAGTGTAGATCTATTTGACTGACCTGGTCCCTGTCAGTCTCCGCTTACAGGCTAACCTATTATAATAATAATTTATAATAATAATATAATAATTTTTACGCTTTATTAAGGTCACAAAGTCCAGAACTTTCAGCATTTTAACGTTTAACAGGAATGGAGGAAATAACAACGAGGTAATGGCGGCCATAGAAGGCCTTGTCCATAACGCGCGCGAGACAGTTTCCGCCACCCGGCCTCCAGGTTGCTAGATTACAAGCGCACGCCACTACGCTCGGCCAAGGTTTGTTGAATCCCCTCTTCTATCGTGCATTGCATTTCCTCGATCTGTGGATTCGATGGTAATTCACTGTTATCTGGTCTCACAGGTGGCTTCAGGTATCCCCACGTCTACTTTCAAGCGGCCAAACTGAACCCTGTTCGGATTAACAATAGTAAAAAACTCAAACAGAGCCCCTCGTTCCCCCAGTATGTATAGGCAGACTAGTGGGAGGAGGCGATCTCTAGGAATCAGCTACCAGAAAAGAAGCGCGATTTGATTCATGGAGACCCAATTGGCCAAGGCTGCCCCACGTGTTTCCAGTTGCGGTGTCTTAATAATAATAATAATAATATTCGCTTTATTAAGGTCACGAGGACCAAAACTTTCAGCATTTAAATTTACAATAAACAAAAGTGTTACACGAAGTGACGATGATACGTAGAAAATGCAGACTAAGTTAAAAAGAATAAAAGAAGCAACATCAAGGTAAATTTGCAAGAAAGGCCAATTTAACCCACGAAGAACGGGAAATGGCGGCCATTGAAAGGCCCTATCCTAAATGCGCGCCAATCGTGCTTGTGATCATGATGTGAAGTCGCAACCACTCACTCACTTTCCAGTGACCAGTCATTCAAGCAAAGTTTGGGAAATGTCGGCAGCCCAGCCCTCCATGTATTATTCCATTTGCAAAAATGCATGCTCCCACTTATCGTGGTACCTTTCTATGCAGTGGTTTCATTGGAAAGAAAGCTTAGTCTTCCTGATTGGTCACACTCCACACAACAGTAGTCGACGATGGATGCCGCACTCAGACGAACTAGTTTTGACGGTTCCAGAGAGATCAGAACCGTTGTTTAACTATAAAACCCATGTCTTCGATAATAATAATAGTGAATTCCCTTAGATTTTGGCAATTTTAGTCCCGCGTCAACTCGTTGTTTAAACTAACCATTTCCCCTCCAATTGCGAAAGCAGGCATAAGGAGGACAAAATACGTGTTCCCTCGCGCGAACCTTTAATAAGCACATGGAGGCGTCAATTGAGTACAAACAAATCGACCCAGGGACTACATAATCTTTCGTAGGAGAGGCAATACCCAGCGCATGTACAGCGGCAACCGCATCTCGGTATCGCGAAGCAGGCTGTCATGGTTCACCGACGCCGTATTCCGCGGTGCCCACAGTAGCCGTCTCTCATGCCCAATCATTTGACGTAGTCTTGGGTCCTGCGTGACCACAGCAATCTGGCTCTCAAGGTCACGGTCAAGAGATCGATAACCGTAATTGGAGGAGCCAATCAGCGCGACGCTGGTGGCTGGCGTCTCCACCCAGAGGCCCTTGGCGTGGAAGGTCCAACCGGGGCGGGAGTACTCATCGATGGAGATGTTGGGGAGGTGGTGGGTGCGCTGCAAAAACGAGATGAGCATCTCACGATAGGCAGCCGGAATCCAGCCAGAGATACCGCGCGACTTGTAGAAGCTGTTGGCCTACAGTGGATCAACGCAGACGTACACAGCAACACACTTCTGGGGTTACTCGTGCTATCTTATCGATCGCAAATCCAGGTGACGGTGTCTTTCAACCAATACGGCCAATACCTGTCACCAGCACTCGTCTAGGGGCAGCGATCTTCCCCATAATTCAACTCTCGTTATTCCGCTAGGGCTTGAGGTGCCCTATACGTCTCATAATCACCCCGCGGGTTCAGAAGAGCGAGCTAGACACACCGACCCGAATTTCGGATCAAATTGTGTGCGGGATTACGCAGGATCTTACCCGCGGCGCAGCACACAAGATCTTGACTCGACCGACTCCCGTACTCCTCCAGCGCTGAGCAATATCGATCAGAGCTGCTTCCATGGCCGCCGTCGGGTTGAAGTATCCGGTGGCGAGAGACAACTTGCAGTTGCCGTGATGTGCCGGCAACCGCTGCAACAGGCTCAGGACCAGGGGAGCCTCCTGGTGGATGCCGTAAGAGCCCATCTGGACAAGTGGGAACAGGAGACTGGTGGGAGTGGTAGACGTGGAGGCGGCGGCGGTGGTGGAAGTGGGGGTAGAGTACTTTGTCCTGGCCGTGGAGAGGAAGGCTTTGATGCGGGAGCGAAAGATTTTACAGTACTGCTTTTGGTCAGCTAAAAAGGGAAAAGTGTGGTGACGCCAACTTGCCTTGCGTGCGGTTATCGCAGACAAGACGTGCGAGTCGACTTCATGGAGGCTGCGACATTTTAATGAAGATTTTAACTTCCCGGATACCTGCGAGCATGTCAAGCGGCTTACATCGGAGTAGGTAACGACGGGTAGGGCCCAGAGACTGAGAGATTGACGCCAGAGGTGGCAATTATTTCAAAAGGACAGCAACCCAAATGCAGACCGTCGCCGTCAAGGAACACAATCAGAAGAAAACTGCTTCGGGTATACAACGAGGTTCTCTTTACAGGACACGCAACGCCAATTATATGCAGTTGCGACTGGGCATCGATCGGTGCAATCGATAACAATTAAGTAGGCGCCAAAAACGCCATAAACATGACAATCGATAAAACATGTGCGCAAACGCGATTGGGTGTGAAATACGCATAACACGGGTGACAACTGAATCAAAAGTGTGCAAAATATGTAAAAAAATCAAAATATAGATCATTGTAGCGTCTTTAAGGAATTCGATCACGATGTATCTTGTACTGCCAGAATTACAACGCAAATTATATACTGATGCGAATGCGATCGATCAATGTAATGGATATTAATTATAGTAGACCATCTCCGGCTGGAGTATAAACAGACTTCGCTGATGCTTTCATCAAGATGATTGGGAAGCGTTTACAATTTTAAGCGTCCCCGGCAATGAAACCCGAAGAGGTGGAATTGGACGCTGCATCAGTCAACAATTTACTAATCCAGGGGACAAACGGGCAACCCAGAATTATTAAATCTCAGTTGATGCAGGCAGTTTTGGAGATGGGAGGGAGATCTTCCGCTGTCAGAAAGGCGGTTCTCATATACCCCGCCTAGATTCAAGGTTGGCAGTCCTGTAAACAAGGGCATTGTGCTTGCAGCAAACCGGTAATGACATCAGAGGTTTTGTGGTATCACCGATGCGTCCAAATTCAAAGTGTATCCATATTCGTAAACAGACGTGGTGCACACTCGGACTTACAAGGTCAAGAAGCCCATTAGGCCGGGATAGCCACGAAAATGTCTTACAGCATAGCCTGTGGCCCCCGGCTGTCTTTGTGTAGACACAGCCTTGTGACGCAGCGGGTCTGGATGCCGCACCCGTTTCGTTTGAGTTTCTCCTGGGGCTATCGACTCCTCGTGGAGGAAAAGCGTTGTCATGAAGATTCTTTGGAACATTTAAGAGGTTCGGCCACCTCTTCGGGTGACACTTGTAAAAAAATTTCAAGGAAAAACTCAGGAAGCCTGCCTATTGTGCTGCCGAACGCCCATCCATTCGCAGGGGGTACGTATAAACTTCCCGATAGCCCCTCTTTATCAATTTACGACAAGGATAAATACAAACTGCGATGTGTACAGCCTCGAGCCAAAGAAGCCAGCGGTGCCTTTTATCCCTTTCTTTCGGCCGAAAAGGCGGCTCGGGTGACTTACAGAGGGCTGGGTCGGTTTCGCCCGAAGAAGGGTGGAGTTTGCCGTCCGGTGCGACGCCGTAGCCGAGATCGCAGATCTCGCGCACCAGGTCGGAGTAAAAGTCGGCGAGGTTTGGGATGTCAGTGAAGTGCCAAGAACGGTCCTGGCGTGTCCTAAAGTACTCGTGACTCAGGTTCGCCCTGAAACAAGGAGAGCAGGTTGCTTTCGGGCTACGAGTTTGCAAACCCACAATTAGCTCTGGTCATTGAAATGGCACGGGACTCCGAGTAGCAGCATGTGGCCAAGCCTCGTTAATCCGCGTGAGTGGCTACCTTAAAACGGTGGGCGGGTATCACTGTGAATCTCGCGGCCCCCGCAAGTGCTGGGAGATTGGAGGGAGGAGATCCACTACAAGATATGACTGCAGGAAAGGTGGTTCTATTCTACCACTAGGATCGCGGCTGCCTTGTAGGTCGCACTCGATCAAAGGCCGGGTGTGTAATAATGGGACGGCTTCATAGAGAATCTCTGGAACCTGTTACCGGTGCTGGCTTCCACAGTTCCACCCGAAGAGGTGGCGGAAGTGACGTAACCAAAAGACTGTGGCTGCAACACGTGGAACTCGGGTTGGTTGAATTCTGGATGATGCAGCAGCCGCTTTCCACCACACAGCCTCCAATTCTTTCGACTACCGGCGCGTACCGCAGCAATGAAGCCGGTATATCTTCTAGCACCAGACGGCAGTGAAAATGGGTTTTTGAGACTGACCAAATGACATGACGTTGTAGAAATGAAGCTAGCCATCTCATGCATTTGGGGAATAAATGACAGGATCTCGATGATGTTGGTAGTTGACACCTTTTGGAGGTTACAGCGGTTATGGAAGTATAGACTAAGCAACATAGACACAAGGGGCATCACCAACCCGCTTATAATGACGTCATTGTCAAAAACATAGATCTTCATATGCTGAAGTCCGACGGCTTCGTTGATTCTCTCCGGCACCATTTGTCGCAGTAAACCCCGAAGTCTGTGGCTCTGGTAGAGTGTCACAAGGGAATTCGGCAAGCTGGCAATCCTCTGTAGCAGAAATAAGGGACCAGTGGTTGCCGTAAGTTGCGAAATGCCCTCCATCCCTTCGCCTGCATACTCTGATGTGATCTTAAGGGATCGCGTCGATCGAATTCCATCGCCGAGGAATATTACAGAAGGCCTGTTGGGATTCGCAGCTAGCGCTCGCACCTATAAAAGAGTTTTTACTTAAATACTAATAAGTAGAGGTGTTTACGAGACGTTGTTCCAATTCACCAGTTCCCAGATAGAGGGTCGCCAACACTACCCGAATCTTGGCATTTTTGAGGCCGCTCTGAATGGGTCCATAAAGAGAAACAACGGTGGCATCTACCTCGATGGCATTGTAAAATTCATCCGGAGTGCTAATTATTTGCAACTGAGAGGGCGTAAATTGAATGAGCGGAGCCTCGCGGGCGAATAATTCGACAAAATCATTGTCGTCGGCCTTCAAAAGGTGGAAAGCGAACGGCAATTTAGGATCTAAGCAAACACAGGTCAACGCCACGCTAAGGCGCCCGTAGCTATTACATGTTCGCATTTGAATGGCAAGCAGGGAATAATTAATGGCAGAGAAACAGAAAAACAAGCAGATTCTTCATAATTAATATTTATTATACGACGTTTTCTTAGGCGAATCATGTGGTGTTTGACATGGCAAGTTATCGGCATTTGACCGCCAATCGGCACTAAATCCACACTGGGTCTCCTATCACAGTGAAACGCTCGATAGGTGGTCGAAACAGTTTCGGCGGCCGGAAATCCAAACTCTCCCATCCCCAACTTCGCATGTGTTGATATATTCCGGAAGACTGGTCGCAGGAGATCTACTCCAAGACGAAACAACCAGAAAGGTGGTTCCGGAGGCCTTTCAGGAGGCGCTTGACGGTGTCAAGGCTAGAAGTGACGCTGGACCGCAGCATCCACATGGCCCGATGGTGAAGTGGTTAGCACCCTAGTCACAGGTCAGGTCACTGGGGGCATATTCTCGAGAAACTTCATGGCAAACCCCCATATAACCGCTGGGTTATCCTCTAGTAGGAGATATCCACCAAATTGTGATTTTTTGGATCCACATAGCCGGCGCATCCTCGAAACAACAAGACCTAATCACGTAACAATTTGTCGAATACCCGTAGTTTACAGAGCAATCTGAAGCAAGCGAGAACACCAGAAATATGAAGCAAATATGTGGGTATATTTGTACAAAAATAATTAAAAAACGGACACCTCAATCACGACGGCATCACTGGGGCAGTCTTCGAAGCGGTCAAGATAGAGCGACCATCGGCGAACCCACCGCAGCCAACGTTTACCTCTATTATGTCGTTATCAGTCAAGGTATCACCAGATATAGGATCTATCATTTCCTTTCTGATTATCTTATTGACAACCTCTTTGGTGACAACTGAACCCGACGGCCGAAGGACATAGCATCTCGTGGAACTTGTCAAGAGGTCTTTGGAGACAGCACAAACGTGTCGCACATCATTCACACTGGCGCTATCACCAGCTTTGATGGGTTTATTAGAGCGGCCATCGTCGAGATTGGCAAATCTCACCGAAACTAGATCTTTGTACTTGATAGGCTTTCCGGTCATAGGACAACGTACCACGGGATCCGGTTTGGGAATATCCGCGTGATTTTCATGCGTAGTGGCATTCGAGGTGCTCGGATCAATAGTCCAGAAGCTGACTGCGGTCCCCGGCTTGTATTTACTTTCTACGGAAGTGAAAGCCGAACTTTTGGAGGCACGGGCTAAGGCGGCGGTCTCTGCAGCCTGTGCAGACGCCTTAGAGTGAGTGTCGAGGGTGTTCATAGTCATGAAGGCACGGGCTTGATCAAGGGAAGCACGTTTCTTTTCTAAAGCTTCACGAGCCGCCCTGTCGCACTGCTTGATGTAGATTTTTTCCCGGCGTTTGATATCAGCTTTCTGTGAGAGAATGTACTCGAGGATTGCTGCCCGATCATACAGGTAGCCATCTGTGGTGATAACAGGGTCTTTTGCCGGCTGAAGAGTAAGGCAGCAGCAATTGAACGGTCGAATAGAGTCCTTGCCGAGACGAACAGTCAGCGTACCGTACCCAGAGTGCAGAGCGTCTTTTTTGCGTTCATTATATGTATACACAGTATTAGCCGTACAGTTTTTGGAGTGGCGCGTCATGACCTTTCTTCACAAACAAGAGATTTATCTGATTAACAATGAATCAGGGACAAAAATTATATTGGAAAAACTCCTTCGATGAAATAATGGCACAGATAGCTACCGAATGGCCCTACTGGATTTGTTTTGGGCGCGTGAATTATACCAACTCAAACAAATCAGGGATACAATCTTTTGCTTATTTTGTGAACTGTTTTGAAAAATTAGGCATGTTAAAAAAATTCACTATGCATTTATTGTATGCAAAATTATTTTACCAATTATGTCCGCCGCCTACCATCATGTCGACTATTCTTGTTGCATACCACCCATTATAATTCGCTGTTCGTTGTTGTCTTTGTGCATTTTGTTTGAATTCTCGTTTGGCATAAAGCTATCTGGTAGCTTGTGTGTAAAGTTATTTGAAAGGACATTTTCTATGTGAGAATGTCAGAACAGGAAGAAAGTACATCAAACAATCTATTTTACGTTATAATTCCTTAGATGTTCCACTTCAAGATCGCTACGATTCGTTAAAAGTTTTATGCAGTGGACAAGTTTTGGTAAGTTGGCTTTTTACGATATATATTATCTTTTTCAAGGCAAACGAACTTCTGAAAGATGAATTGGATCGTTTACGGAAAAGCTTTAAGGAAATTTCACGCCATCGAAGGTAAGAAATCAATTATTGTTGTTAATATTCACTGCATAGCTTCTTGATGGATAAAGTTGTTGCTCTTCAATCGAAACAGGCGGACCGAGATCCCAAAAGGTACGTTTTTTAACAAACCTTTATAAAAAACGCTTAGACCTGCATCTAAGACATCTTCACAAGGCAATCACACCCCCAATCAACGACGACCTGCAGCACCACAAGTATGTTACCCATTTTACGTCAATATCGAATCGTTTAGAGAGTTCAAGTCATACCCGAAAGTCGTCAGGCTGTCCCTCAACGTCCAAAAGGTTGGTCCAGTATTTTAATGTTTTTTTCGCTATTTGCAAACTTGACACATTTATTTTCTAGTCCATCCTAATGAGCGTATACCAATGGAGGAGTCTGATACCGATTCCATTGTATGTTTACCTTTCTTACACATTTAATCTTTTTAAAAAGTAACTTTTGCATCTCAATCGTTCCTTTATTTGCCTTAGCATGGAGAATTTGACAATGGGTGGGACGACGACTTTAGCCATATGCCTGTCCCCAGTTACCGCCGTTCTCAAGGGACTAATCTCAAACGTCGTCCCAAGCTGGTGTCCACAGTTGTCAATCGTTCTCATCCGGGGCCCTCTGCTGCCTCTCGATCGGGATTCAAGCGACCCAAAATATCTATGGAGCCTTTTGGCCCGTCTTCTCGCAATCACGAATTCAGCCCTTTGTTGAAATCCTACGAGGTTACTGACAACAGCAGCGCCATAGATGATTTCTCAGAAGAGCCTCCTCTAATCTATTCAAAAAGTGTCGGTTACCAGGGTGACGCGGTTCGACGAAACAGTGCTAGTGCCAGCATTGTGAAGACGTCTCCTGTTAGCGGTAGCACGAGGATGTACCTTCAAAAACCTCCAGGACCTGGTGGTAATTACGGAGCGCCAAGAATGCATTAATTATTACTATTAGCTAAACAGAACGAACATCCCTCCACCTGCCCTCTATGTACAGTCACCCCCCGACCCAGGTTTTATACACAATACAACTTCCGATTTTTAAGAGAACGTGATTGGAAATTTTATTATAAATAATTGAAATATCACAGACTACGAAGGGTGTGGGTAGGTGTGTGTCACCGTCTCTTCCATAGAATGACCAATCCCGCCTCGTCGGCTGTCGCGAGAATTCTCTCGTCCCAGGAAAGCGCGACATCAATCACACTGCGTTCACCAACACTGTCGTGCCCCTGAAGGCACGTCACCACACCGCCTGTGCCGGTAATATCCACGATAATTACCTTGCCGCCCTCTTCACTGGCGGTTACAGCGCAGGCTGCACCCCCGGGGCGAAACGATATGAGGGGCGCGAAGCACGAATGCAGCATATGAAGGCCGAAATTGTTTGCCGGGGGGTTGTAGAGCGGCGAATGGGCCACGATATCATCACCAAAAGTCGTCTTAAGCCGAAGTTCTCCCCCGGCCGAGTTTACTGTAAACAAGAGAAGTCCCAAACCCGCCGCATTGACCAGGCAGTAACCAGTGCTGTCATCTTGGCTAAGCCATGCGCAATAACTGATACATGTGACACTGGGTGCAAAGCGGATGTTGGGGTATTTTGCAATATTGAGACGGGTCGTGCGGGTGAGTCGCCCGGTGCTGGGGCTGCAAATGTACGCCTGGATGAGGCCCTGATCGGTGCCGACCCAGAGACGTGACATCTGGGGGTCAACGGCCAAGGCCGTGATACAGCCACGACCAAGACGATGAGAGAGGTCCTCGCGGGTACGACAGGGCGGCAGTTTGACGCGCATCGGCGGTGGTCGGTGCAATTGGTCCCGAGCGTGTTTCAGGGCTCTACCCGTGGAAAGGTTCAAGACCTATTTGTTTAGTAAAGTAGACAGCATACATTTGAGTGCCAATGAGGAGAGTGGTATCAGCGAACGAGGATGGCCCACCTGTACTACACCATTTGAATCCCCAATTACGAGGTAGTTATTGTTGGCGGGGTGGAACTCGCACACCAAGAGTGGTGATGACTCTTGTTGACGCAGGCGTCTCGTCAGTACCGGGCCTCGGGAGCCTCCGATGTCGTCACCCAGTGTCCAGAGACAAACAAATCCGTCTAGACTGACAGTGGCCAGACAGTCGTTTGCACTGGACCAGGTGATATCCATCACAGCAACTGGTTGCTGATCTGAGAGATTAGATGCAGCTGGGTCTTCCTTGCAATCGACTGACACCCCTGTTGCGTGCCGAAGGTAATCGATGCGGTGGCCATTGGGTTCTCCCGATATGTGGCATATTGACGCGGTACCGTCGGACGAGGCGATAGCTAGTTTCTGAGAGTCGTTGTGGGCGAAACGGATCCGCGTAATGGATTCTAGGAACAGAAGGCACGGGTGTATGGGATAGCAGGAAGAAGAAGAAGAAGGCGCTCTGGTGCTGGTGTATGTTATGCCATCGAATTGACACTCAACTCACACCGGTGGCTCTCAGATCCTTACCGAGGGTATACGGCAGCGACCAAACACTGTTAAAAGGGGGTTAAATAACGTGTGGCGTGCAGCTGGGCAACCTATCGACTGGGTGAGACCACCCCCTCCAATCGCTTGCATGTGACGGCAGCAGAGTGGGTGGAGGAGGATACCAAGCCCGGTTTTCAACGGGCAAAAAATCGGCTTTGCGGGGCGTACCCCCGCGTCGTTACTAAGATTATTGGTAAGGATGTCCTTGGTTTGCATGAATAGTTTGTTGAAGGTAGCCGGAAACAGAAATCAGGAAGGCGGCCGGGGTCACGACGGACAACACGCCGATTTTTTGGGATTTTAATCTAAGGAATCGTATCCGGCACCTGGGCCCATAGAAGAAAGACAAATTTAGCAACAAGTTGAGGAAGAAACATGGTACAAACCTTTGTGATGGTCAAAGATTGTCTCAATGCCAACAAAGGCATAGCCTTTGCTAATGGGCGCCTCATACTCCTCCGTAGAACGTGTGGTTGTTTCTCCCGCGTTTAGCTGAAACATATTAACATTAAATGCAGTTTGAATATTCTTCTCTATAGGCTTGGGTCTGTGAGATAATTTCGCGCTAATTTGGTGGGAACATATTGAGTAGGAAGTTGACGACAATACAACTCAATTCCACGTTAAAAAATGGCTCGGCAAAAACAGAACTTCGTAACACCGCGCAACTAGCATAGATTCGTGTTAAATTCTTTCACAAAACTCCTACAAAAAAGAGATGATAGTATGTAATTCACTTGTTGTAAGGACGAACGGGACGATGCGGAGAATTGATTAACAGATAGTTGGTGTGAGCGCTGGTAGCGCTCTAGAAGAACATTGTACGATGAACCATCCGTGACGGACGTAGAAATCGCTAGATTTTCTTTGTTCGTTGTAGAACTTGCTGGGGACGGAATACCATTACTATACCTTAAGATAAGATAACACTTAAGTTATACCTCTATTGGCATACAAAATGACAAACACACACGAAATAGAAACATGCATACCTATTGCACAAGAGGGTTTTCCGAATGAGAAGATAGTCAGTGCGATCAGCGTCAGGGCTTGTTGAATTAGCTGCATCGGGGTGTGTTCTGAGAAGCTTTCGCGAGTTATTAGACAACTGGCGGCGATACTGCAGATATTGGTTCAGCTGAGCTTGTGTAAGAGAGGTGGTGGCAGCCCGTCGTTGGATGTAAGAGTTGTCTAGTTTGATAACTTCCTTCCAGATGTCGCTATTGGGAGAGACCCCGGAATGCACCGTCGCCATTCAAACTAAGAAAATGTTGAAAGAATCACTAGATAAAATCATCGCAAGATTGAGTAGCGTAGCACGTTATAAACACGATATACAACTAAAATGTTTTGTATACTGATCGACAACGCAGCCTACGATAGCAAATAAAAAAACATTTTAGAAAAGGCATTTATACATACCTGGGTCGACCTTGGGTTTGGCTAAACCAGAGGGATGACCATTTCGGTTAAATTGATGATTTGCAATACATTATTGTGAATGGCAAATATTTTAATGCTTATTTATGTGACTTTCCTGGATGTTGAAAGGAAACGTTGCTACTAGTGATTTTTCGTTACTTCTTCATCATCATAATTATCCTATAATGTCCCATGGTGTAAGTGGTAATAATAATTGTAGTGGCTTTATTGAGGTCACGAGGACCAAAACTTTCAGCAGTTAAAAGAGGTAGTATAACAAGTATAAGATGTGAAAATTTTCCTTAAGTTCCTGTTTCACCTGCTCTGGTGAAACTAAACATCGGGACAAATAAGGAATAACCGAATTGCGATATGCCGCCGTTCTTGTTGGTATTGAATGATATAGTCTACGCATTGGTCGAAGAGATTTACATTCAGATAAACTGGAATAGAGGGGCCGAGACTATTGCTGGCTTTCGTGTCGTATGCGTCGTAGCATGGTTGGCATTAGGATTGACATAAAGCGGTCGAGGATAGTATGTGATTATTTGAAAAGGCTTCTATTGCTGTGAGGTGATTAGCGCTGACGGATTCCTCACGGAAGATAGAGGGATTAATATCACCTGAATTTCGCGTCTATCGGTGCGAGTTGTATGCGTCGTAGCTTGGCTGGCGGTCGAGTTGAAACAAAGCCGTCGAAGAAATTAAGAAGGGCACTTTCAATTTCACAATGAAATATTATCCTGTTTCAGTCGCAGATGGGTGATGAAAATAGATTTTAGTGAGAACGTAGTCTTTATGGCGGTGTGGTGATTGCTAACTTCGCATCAGTAATCGGTGTTGAATGCATTCTTGGTGCGAATGGTTGTAGGATAGCTTCTGAATTCAAAAAAGCGAGCAACTTTCGTAATGTCTGCTCATGCATGGAATTCCATTGGAAGGTTGGCGCATTCTGAAGCTCGAATAAGCAATCAGCGATACCAGCGAAATTCGGTTAATCGGTCGAAATGCAAATTTGCCGTCCAAAGGTTTGATTGCCTTGGTTTTACTGTCGATAAGTCTGGTTTTTACCCAGACAAGAAAAGACTGCATTCTTTGGTGGAAATGCAGTCCCCGTCAAATTGCAGTCAATTACGCTCTATTATGGGAGCCATTCAATACTTTTCGCGGTTTATACCGAATTTTGCTGGTATCGCTGATTGCTTATTCGAGCTTCAGAATGCGCCAACCTTCCAATGGAATTCCATGCATGAGCAGACATTACGAAAGTTGCTCGCTTTTTTGAATTCAGAAGCTATCCTACAACCATTCGCACCAAGAATGCATTCAACACTGATTACTGATGCGTCGCCTTCCGGCATAGCTGCTGTGTTGGAGCAAGAGGGCCGACTTGTTGTCTGCATATCACGACGGTTGCCCGCAGCTGAACGCGGATACGCCTTAACACATCGCGAAGCCTTGGCGGCTTTCTGGGCTATGATGCGGTTGCATAAATACTTATTCGGCAGACAATTACCGATTGTGTCTGACCATGAACCTTTGAAATTCATTTGCAATCCAAGTCATTCACTGTCAAAGGCTTCTGCAGCTATGGTGCAACGGTGGCGTCTCGCTTTGAGCGCCTATACTTATGACGTGGTTCATCGGCCTTCCAAACATATCCAGCATGTCGATTACTTATCCAGAACTGCTACGACAGAGGAGATTACTGAAGGCTCGTCTCTCCTGCTACATCCACTGACTGTGAGTCGCGATGATCTCATCTCGGAGACGCGATTGGCATTCAAGAGAATTCTAACGGCACTCAGAACGGGCTGAAATAATGCAGATAAAAAGAAGTTACCACATTTCTACTCTCGGAGGGACGATTTGGGTTCCACTCCAGAAGGTCTTCTATGTTATCAATACCGTATTGTGGTACCACCAGTGCTGCGCAAATCTGTTCTTGACGATCTGCACTCCGGTCATCTTGGTGTTGATAAAATGAAGTCATTGGCAAGAAATTCATGTTGGTGGCCGGAACTTGAAGCCGATATCCGGCGAACGGCTGCCTGGTGTGATGGCTGCTTGCACAAGTTGCCCTCAAGGCCTTCTAAATGGTCTCCATGGCCAGGGTCATGTGAGCCATGGCAACGAATACATGCTGATTATTGTGGACCATTTCTCGGCAAATGCTATGCTCTTGTCGTGATCGATTCATTTTCACGTTGGCCTGAAGTATTTCTGACGACCAGTGCCAATGCCGACTTCACCAAAGCGGTGTTTCGGAAGTTATTCAGCCGTGAAGGCATTCCGCTCGTTTTGGTTACGGACAATGGTACACATTTCACCGCCGACCATTTTGTCACTTGGCTCAAAGTTCTCGGATGTCGGCATTTGCTCACGGCTCCCAGACATCCTCAGTCGAATGGCTTAGTAGAGAAATTCGTCAAGACCCTGAAGGCGGCTATATTATCTATGAAACCAAGTACATTTACAGACTTAGATCGGTCTATCGACAATTTCCTGATGCAGTACCGTAATGCGGATCAAGCTACCACTGGTAAAAGTCCGGTTGTGTTATTCAAGGGGCGCAAACTCAATACATCGTTCCAATGCCTTAAATCGGGAGAAGTTTCCTTTTTCAAAGGGAATGATTTTCGACCGTCTGTAGGTCTCCTTCTTGGAAGAAGTGTAAATCGTATGGTTACCATCCTCGATGTCACTGATTTATCAAGACATCGTCGGCGTGTCGATCAAATCCGATTCGATGAACCAGCTATGCCAGTTACTGATGATTCCCATCCGTCTGAACCAGCTGATCCGGCTAATACGACTACATCTGTTCCAGACCAAAGCTCGCAAGCTCTACCTCGGCTCTCGGAGCGTCTGGGTTTGAAATCGCCGGTCAACTACCGCATGCCATCGAAGCTGCTGCATCCAGGTGGATGTGGTGATTGCTAAATTTAATTATTAATTGTGTTTTACTATACTGACGTATATTGTACGTTACACTTACGAATACGATTTCTCCTTGCTACACGTGTCTTATTCGTTAAAGGTCTTGGTTGGCTATTTGGGTTCGACCGATATTACAGACAATTCGTCTATTATACATTCGGGGTTAATTCAACCCTCCATACAATACTATCACAGTCGGCCTATGGTTTTTTACAAATGACATGGGCAAAACGGTTCGAAAATGTAAAATCGGATGAATATGTTCAACAATTACGTCGATCATCGTAGATCAGAAGATTTGCTCCAGGCATGATATGCTCGCCAATATGGTTATTCGAAGACTTCGTGGCCCAAAAATCAGAATGGTCTGATGGCCAAAGACGAAGGTCGGGAATGAATTATATTGTTTATTATTCAAACAATAGTGAGGACCCGACCTGGGCCGAAAACGCCGACAAGGCGCGATGCTTAGCTACCGCTGCAGGCGAGTCCTGTCTGGACACACGTGGAGCGTGTCGTGGTAAACGTTGTGGGGCCGGCCAAGGGTCGTCGATGTTGTCTTAATTTATCCACGTTAAGGTCACAGCATGCGATGTGGTGTGCATTTGCCAATTGGGTGCCAGTATAATGGATGTCATGCGTGGGAAATAAATTAACACAATTTAAGGTCACTACAATTCTTTATTTGAACCGATTTTAGTTTCACCAGAACAGGTGAAGCAGCGTATCAAACAACGTTTTCGTAGATAGCATTGCAAATTATATTATTTCTACGCTGAATGTTTTAGTCCTCGGGGCCCGAATAAAGCGCTCACAAATATTATTATTCGTAATTTTATTTTTTGTCTTCAGAGACTCGACAAAACTGCAACGATACAACCAGCTATACGAATACAGCTACCGGCGAATTTGAATGTGAGTTATTTCTTTTATCAGGTTTGACCTCATTAAAAAAACTCGCTGAAATCTTCATCTCGGTCTAAATTGTTTTCATTTAATGGTGAAATTTTGGTCATCGCGATCTTGATAAAGCGAATACCTTTATAATAAGTATGATATTACAGAATTCAGCAGTAAGGTTGTAATCCATGCATTGTTTGTTGTATATATTGGTGATATGCCACACATTAAAGCGACTTATTCAGAAATCAGTAGTCATTGAATAAATAAACACACGATTTAAGGTCACTACAAAACCACTAGAAAACGATATTATTTTTAAAAGTCTATGAAGGGTTAAAAAGTCAGAACATTTAAGGCCGGGGAAAATTACTGGAGAACAATATACAATAAGGGGAATTATTCAGGCATCGACAAAGGTTTTTATGTGGCTAGAGCTTAAGTCAAGTCTCCTGAAACGGCGAACTAGGAAGCAAAGGCAACGGCATTTACCAAAGACGGCATCCACATGATCACTCCATGATAAGCGACTGTTAAAAATAACGCCGAGGCATTTAGATTTTGAGCTTGAAGCGAAATTATGGAGTGAAGGGATTTCAGAAGTGTCAACAGCGGCTGTCAGGGAAAATGTAATTTAGATGCATTTTAATGCATTCATCAAAAGCCCATTCTCTGAAGACCACTCGAGTGCCTCAGTGACTGCCTGCCCGAGCTGTTGAGAATCACCATTCCTCTTGCATGCATGGTATAAGGTCAAGTCATCCGCGTATTTTATAAGTGTCACGTCGTTAGGGGACCGAGGGCAAGACGTGTAATAGTTAAAGAGGAAGGGAGATAGCACTGCGCCTTGTAGCACACCGCAGTTATTTGGCAAGGAGGTGGAGGCTTCATTACCGACTCTTACATGTTGACGTCGATTAGAAAAATATGTTTGATGGCAATTAATCAACCATCCTTCAACGCCATCTTCACATAGTTGAGAAAGGATGCGGGAGCGTAAGATAGTCCAAGAAAACTCCCTTGACGGCTTTCGCTCCGGCATCAAGCTGGGGGTGTGCGAAAACGTAGCCACGGCGTCCAGAGTGCTTCTATTTGGTTTAAAAAGCAAACGGAAACGTTTCATCGGCAGTTTTAAGCGTGTCATCCAGTTTAAAGAGGAGGTGATTCTCAATCACTTTCAACAACACAGATGAGTTGGCGATGGGTCTATACTTCATAGGTCCGGTGGAACCATTGGCCGGTTTCGTGCTATAGCGACATCTCTCCATTCCGAAGGAAAGGAGCATTCTCCTAACGAATGATAAACGAGCCGTGTGACAAACGGAGAAATCTCACGATGACAGATTTTAAGGATCGCGGGGGGACCCTGTCGGGACCAGCCGCTGTGGAGCTCTTAAGTTTTCTAGTAAAAGGGGGTTGAGAACTGATAACCTGTACTCTATCTGCGGTTATCTCCAAACGGCTGTCATAACACGACGAATAAAACGTATTAGCTAGAAGACTGACCTTTACTTATGATGAAAGGTTGGTGAAATTTTTTGAGCATTCTATGGGCGTGTAGTGACCTTTAACACTTCGTATATTCATGTCACATAAATTAAATTCATTATACTGATACCCCCATTGGCTAATCGCACCACCACGCATTTATTACCTTAACGTGTATACATCAAGACAAGATTTACCAACAGTAGCCGATCCCCCATTGCCACGAAATTCTCACATTCGTACCAGTTGAGTATAGAATTGAGTAATTAACGTGATAGACGACAATTTTAGAATAATTTAGGAGTTTGGGGCGAATGCTTGGGGTTTCCCTACTATGGGCAACTACCAGACAAATCCATTAGAAACTTCATTTTATCCATCACAAGCATTTGTTATGAAGTAGACGGTTTGATAACAAGAAAGGGAATAGGCTGTACTTTATCTTCGGCGTCTTCTAAGAGGTTCAAGCCACCAGGATATCGGTGGGTCCTTATAGGACGCTATTTTTAAGGACATGCAGACGCTTTGCTGCAGGTTGGACGTCCTTAAAGCCGGTTATTCGATAACCATACCTTCCATCGTCTTGTCTTCCACTCATAAAGCAACTGACCTGGTGGGGAGATAAGCAAATTCGAGTAGACACAGGGTTTAAACTGAGATTGATTAAAAAATTGGATGACATTATATGTCAATATTAGGGTCAGGTAGATGCTTCAATAATAAATATTAGGAGTCCTTTTCCCCATTTGTCTTTGAGTATCTTACCATTCGCAAATCCTTCTTGATACCCACCGAGGCAGAACTTGGTGTCTTGCTTTGTTGCCAATCGTTAATGGCTGGGATGTTAGAATGTTTTCGTGATTTCGGCCATTCTCACAAGTGCCCCTAATCCTTCTCTCAACCTCACTTCTATGAAATATGGTCCTATGTTAAATTCAAAACCACCAATTTATGCGTCGACGCGTTTTTCTATCCCAAAATATCGGTGATCTTCGGCGCATCCGGATCGAATTCCGTCTTCATAGAGGTTTTCGATCGTAACTACACCACTGCAATTTTTCGAAAGTGTCGAATCAATTTATATAATATTAACATCCATAATACTATGGCTACTAACATAAAAACAGTAAGATTAAATTCACGCAACCCGATGACTATAAATTTAATGTATTCGATTTGAAAAGTGTTAATATATTCTCGTGGAAATCCTTCTGTAAGGATGTCAATTCTCGAATATAAGTTCAATCAATCCAGCTCCAAACTATTATATGCTGAACTGAAATAGATTGCTAAATGCACTGTACAGTTTCTTATGCACACGGGCAGTGGTTCCAGTTAACCCTGGATACTAATATATTATTATTAAATAATGATTAGTAGTAGTAGCTATTAAAGAAGAAGAAAAATAAGAAGTTATTGTGGTGGTTTTCTTAGGGTCAACGACCGCTAATTTAAAATAAAAATACAGAATAAGAGCATTTTTCCGAAAGGCAAATGAACACCCTGAAAAAATATATACTTAGGCAAAGGCATAACAACATCCGATGCGGCATAAAAGGGACTCCGTCTTCACCCCATTTTCTAGGTCCAGAGGAAAGTTGTCAACTGATGATTCCAATGGGGGCGGGTATCCGCCCAACGAGAGGCGTAAATCCACTGAAGATGCTGAAGAGTTGCTAATGTGGTCGTGGCCACATGTCAGAATAGCACGATGGCCAAAGCCGAATTGTCGGGGGAATAACGTGGTGTATCAGTCGAAGAACCTGGCCACAACATGTGTGAGACGCGTGAACAAGTCGCGGAGAGTCGTCTCATAATGTCCACTAGGGTGTGTGCCCTAGAATCAGTCAATTACCTGTAAAGCGTAGTGAAATGGGAAGATTTCGCGTGTTTAGAAATTTTGTAAGCTCACAAGAAGACGTGTGACATTCGCCAGCCACGCATGTGCATTGCTCATGTCATGAAAATTGATAAATAAACAGTGTCCTCTCGACAAACTCGATGTACAAACAGCGAAATAAGGAGAATACGTGACCGTTATGGGTTGAAAGGTCCCTAAAATGCCGTGACTGAATTAGCAACAACATGAGCCCAAAAGAGGAGTGTGTAATCGCAGTCTTTGACGCGATCGTCGTAAAATTAGTCATGATCGGTGTCACAAACATTAATCTCAGTTATATGCCTTGAGTCCATACGTCAAAATAGTGGTTGTGATTGAAGTAAAGCGGTCATGTCGAATAGATAACCGAGCTGTGTCAAATCAATTGGACTGTGATATCACAAGATAATTAATCCATTATTCATAACCCAAAGGCATTGCGGGCCTTTAGGAAGTTGATATTTTAGGGCTTGCTGCACCATAGTACGCAAGGGGAATTTATCTAGCCTGGTGACTACGCGATTACTTTGGAAATGGCCACAAAATAGTTTTGCCCAAATAACTGGCCCTGCGAAATCGCCCGCGTCCCCTTCAAACGCACTTGTGGGCGCGGTGTACCCGTAAAAAGGGCTGCGTGCGATCGCGGGCCTTTGAAGACGAAACGTTTGGGGTTTAAACTATTTTTGTCGACCACAGAGTGGGGGCGGTGGAGTGAAATTATCCTGAGGCTGCCTCTTCAGACTCCTCGCATCAAAGGTTAGCGGCTCGCCTGATTGGCGATTCTGGGGGTTCCAAATGTGGCTACTCAGGTTAACGATGATTACGCGCCAACCGTCTGTTCGAAAACAACGACGAATGGTTCACAGGGATCTACGATGATTAGTTGTGAAAGCATTTGGTGCGCGGGTATAAATTCTAGACGGATGCCGCGAAATATAATCGCAGCTCGCAGAGAGTTAACCTCATGATGCTGGTTTGAAATAAAACACGATTAAACCGAAATATAAACAGACTTCATAAATTTGCGTTTTCTATAGACCGCTAAAGAGGCGGTTTATCGAATCTATGACTAAACGTTTGGAATCCAGTATTACTAACATTACGAAACGATTTTCTGCATTTAAAGGGCTAAAATGTTTCACTGGTGGCATTCGAAGTTTATGATCAAATGTGTAGATCTGTTTTTTAGTGTCATGACCAAGGTTTCGCACTCTTCTGACATCTATAAAATTTAATCAGTTGGCACAACATCGGGAAGCGGTTTACGAGATTCGCTTTGAAGTCGGTTTACACCGGCACTTCATAGGCGTCGATTTACCATAATGTAGTCTTCAGGACCACGCAGCTTTATTTCGGATTTTACGGCTATTTCGGCTTTCCATAGCGGCTTTAGCCAATGATGGCGCGGAGTTCTATCGCCCACAGTGAATGAGAATTTTCGGCAAACATCAAAGCGAAACTATTCTACAATTGCGATAATAGATGCGCATTAATCCGTAATAAATTACGGCGTGTTTGTGTGGGGAGGGGATTGTGTTGAATCAACACGATCGAAAATAATGTCAAACTTGTTTTATTGTTCGATGTAGCTGTTAAGTTGACTATTTTGTATACCTGGACGTGGGAAATCTTCAAAGGAGACGCTCCGATTTAGTCGAAACCCAAAACGACTACAAAGCATGACCTAAAACCGGGAGAGATCCATCGATTATAATTGAAATTAGGCATTTGTTAAGGCGGTAAAATCCTCACATCATTGTAGTTGGAGTTCGAGATAAACCTTTGAAGTTACCGATATCGTGTGAAACATCTTCAAAAGAAGACTCCAATGTTCCATTTACGTTAGGTCGGGTTGCTTTCTGTAAAGCTACTTGCTTCAATTAAAGCAAATTCGATAATAAGTTTGCTTGGAAGAGAGGATAGATTGCAGCTCGATAGTGTGGCTTTTAGCGCGCAATGCGAATAAAAACGAATGCTGGCTCAAGTGTGTCAATCGGAAATTTCGGCCTGATATTCGACCTTGTGGAGACACGCCATAATCGGTTTTAATTGGTGGACAATATCCAGACCAGATGACTCAACGGGGTCCGGAAAATCGGTTGTGGGGTCGCACCTGGAGCACTGGGATCTCTCGTAATGAAAGCTCTCGATGATAATAATAATATTCATGTAACTTAATTGGATGTCGATGCAGAACCTTGGATTTTGAAGATATTTTGTTTCTGAGTTTTTGTTATCCAAACAGAAAGGAAATAAGAATTCTTCAATGGCCGCTAACTTTTTCATTCATCCTTAATTTAGAATATCGATTTTTCGACGGCGTCAAAGTGCAACCGGCTCAACAGAGCAATTTTCTTACGAGAACTCAAACGTCCAAATAAAAATAATCCATCAAGTATCAAAACGCACCAATCCACTCCATTTGTGATCGAAAATGTTTCTTGGCCTCAAGAAAGCCATTTCAATACTTATTTTTGCTTATGTATTTTGTTATTAATATATTATATTTTCGTCTTCCGCTTCAATCATATTCTCAATGGGAAATAAAGAGATCTTGATAAACCCCGAATCTCCAATGCACAAAAGTATTACCACAATTGTACTGAATTCGGCATCAAGGGGCATGTTTGTGGTCATTTGAAGTGGTGTACGCATTGGGTACCAAATGGCCCGTAAATGACAATTTCTTTGGGGTTGCGAGTGCTTGAGGCGACCTCAATTATGGGACGCGAGCCATTTAGCCCAAATAAAGTGTCTTGTTTAAGAGGCGTCCTTTGAAGTTGGCGGTAAAGGCTAACGTGCGCACATGCGCACATGCACGCGTCAGATTTACGTCGTAAGTCACCTAATGATAATTACGCCATGGTTTTGAACGTGCATCTGGAGCAATGCTTTGTTCGTCTTAACATGTGGGTGCATGTTCATCGCACCGAAAATTAAGCTTTAACCAATATTGTATATTATGAACAAATAGAAATGGTATGAACGCAAATAACACATTCGGGTCTGGTCGTAGGGGGAACGGACTTAAACACGGTTTTTCGATCAGTCCCAAATTCGATATTGGTGAGATGGACGCCTCAATCAAGTGCGATTCGCGATTAGTAAAATGCTATGGAGTTGATTGAAACTGAATGTCTCAGTATTCGAGGGAATACGGCGTATTTAAACGACGAGCATAAAATTAGACTATGTAAGGGAAACTAACATAATAATAATATTAAAGGATCCGAAAATAAGACGCATACAAACGAGTATATCAATTGCACACACACACACACACAATGAAGAACCACGTGAAATGAAGTCGAATCCAGCAAATAATGCCTAGTCGACCGTCCAATGTAATTATCCGTCGGTGGCGTCACGTAGGGGTTCTGAAGGTCAGATTAAAAGCAAGCCGATTCCTTTCAACCCACACTTGCCAGGCAACCCTTTCATCTCTCCTAAATCTCCCCAAACTGAGTTCTTGGCGCGCCCATCGCAGTGTCGGGGGCGAGCTGGGGCATCGACAGGGGTGTGGAGGATTGGGGGCTTGGGTTAGGGGTAGAGGGAGAGCGATCAAACGACTGGGACGCGTGTTTGCGTTGAGAGCAACGGTGACGGCTGCCTTTGAGCGCTAGTCGGTAGGGAGTGAGAGGGGTGGTTGTTTGAGACTTATGCGTGTGAAAATTGAGCTCGGGTGATAGCTGCAAATTCCGCTTAGAGGGGGCAGACAGCCGTGGACCAGTTGTGTGCGCGGGTGTGTGATCGATATCTGCTCAGTTAATAAAAAAACGATTTTAGTCACATGGCCTTCTAGAACTTTCTTCCCTGTTGCCCCTACATCCGAATCACCGAGTTAGCTCGTATCAACGACTGTTAACAACAATGACAATCTTACTCCGACAGACCGCAGTAATTCGTGGCAAGGCTGTTCCGTGGTTTGTTTTCTGAGCTTTCTAAATTTCAACCAGCGTCTTCCATACCTTGCTCTCCCTTAATCCAGTGAATTTGAACACCTCGGAACAGATTTTAACGTAACAGCGTGACTCAACGAGACCCCTCAATGCCCCCCGTATTGTCCAATACATCTAGGGTCAATTGCGATGCGATCACTGGGTACTTCCTCGTGCACCCAATCGACTGACTGATAATGGGCCACACATCTATTGTAGCAACTGTGGAAGACCTCACAGAAACGCCTTCAATTTTATTTTGAGTATATATATTTATAAAATGACGCATTTCAAGAAAAGACCGGATAGGGTTGAGTTGGGGGCCGGTATTCGAAAGAGTTACTTCGTGGGCGAAGTATTTGTACAAAAGAGAGTGGGTGGATACCGACGGCGGGGTGTGGGGGTGAACTTCTCGTTGATCGATTTGTGAGTGTTCAGTCATTCGGTATGAAAGCGATAGGCGGCGAATCCTCTAGTCGGTGCGTTCAACACGAGCAATCACCTTGCCCTCCCAGAGCGGCAGAACCGTGCTGTCATCTCCGACCTCCTCGTGAACACATCCCGTGCCGAAATCGTCACTGGCCGTCTTGAAAAAGTACCTAAAGTGAAACCAACAAGGTAATAAAATCCCTGCTACTCAAATAAACATAAGTAGACGATAGGTCGATCGCCCAGACTTTGAAGTAGGCCGCGGATTGGTGGTGGCGGGGGGAGATGGACGCGCTGCTAAGGCAGGGAGGCTGGAAGGGGGGGATGGGGAGGAGGGCTGGGCGATTTGGTTGATTTGCAGCAAGTCATAAACTTGTCTGGGCGACAAACAGAAACATAAATGTGTCCCTTTTGAGGGTTTTTGGTGAGTCTAGAACATTTTCCCGTTTTTTCAACTTGGACCGAACGAGCGATGCCAGTGTTTTCGCCCTCTCTGTAGAGAACAGAGCAAAACACGATGCTGCCATTCATACAGGCGTCGGTTCAGGATGCATTAAAACAAGTGCTGTCGCGGTCGAAAAATAACTCAGACGCTGGATTACCAAAGTCCACCATTCCCTTTAGTTTATTCAATTCAATGTGTCACGGCATGACCTTCACAACACACCAGTATGGATCCTGGTGAAGGTCTGTAGTAGCGTTTTATTATGGAAAACCAATGTCCTGCAGACATCGCCGTAAGGTTCATTGGAGGTTTTGAGAACCGTTAATCCGCAAAAAAGGAGTCGCATAATCGTGGTAAGTGGAGCTTTGGTGCACACTAAATCCCTTTCAACTCGAAACACCCGCAATCGGCTGTATGAGGGTGCGCGTAGTATGAAAAACATTCCATCATCAAACATCACAACCACCACCACCGAAGCCGACACTGGGCCATGCCAGCTATAGACGCACACACGCACTGCGCTGTCACGCGCGGAACAGGCTTTGAAGTCGCAGCCAAGGAGACAAACGTGTATACCTTCTTGTACTTCCACTACAGCTCCCACTACATACCTCCGCACCCCCCAACCCTCGCCGGCGCTACTTCTTCTACCCGGGACACAGCAGCCACTGCTACCGATTAATCACTCTCGTGTGAAAAAGTGGGCCGGTGGTGGGGGTGGGACTGGCTAGTCCCCGGGTTCAGGAAGAATGGGGCCCACGATGAGAGGACTAGCGAGGGGGGCTGCTTTGATTGCAGCGGCTGCGGCGGCAGTAGCAGCAGCAGCGCCGCCGCACACGCATATCATCAAAGCACAGTCTCTCCTCTTAGAAGGTGAACCGGTTTGTGTGCGCGCGCCCAATGGGCGTATACACGCACGCACGTACGCCCTCTCACACACACACACATAATAAACACTTTTTCAGAGGACGCGTGCGCAAGAGACTTATTTCGGCCACGGGGGAGAGAGGGCTCGGGGCGGGTTTGTTTGATCACCAGCGCTAAAACGCTCGCGCACACACAGGGGCGGCGGCGGAGTTTAAAGGCAAAGTGTGTCGTTGTCGTCCTGGCCGTAATAACTGCGCCGACAAAGGTTAGCAGCTGTAGGGAAAGCGTCCACAAGTCGACTTAAATAGCTCCGCAATATAGCAGGTTCTTCGCTGTCTCCGGGGAGGGGGGCAACCCTGTAGGTTCAAAGGGCCGAGGCACCATAGCGACATGGGAAGGAACAAAGGAGAGAGGCCTGCGTGGGTAGAGTGTAGTGCCGAAGGCATCGACGTCGCTATTGCGACAAACGCGACAACACCGTCTCGGCGGAAAGGGGACGGAGAGGATGTCAAAAGCAACATAAATTAGAAGCTGGCTGTGCCGCCGTGAGCTTTAACGCAGGGATTGAGGACTGCACCACAAGCAGGAGGGCTGGGATGTGATTCCGAAAAAGTGGAAACGACTGCAGCGCCCCCTTATGTTGTTGTCAGATCTTTGCATAATCCTCCACCTCGCAGGTGGTTAACAGCAGCTGTTGAACTCGTGATGCAGCATAGTGGAATTCCTGTTATTTCGGGAAACGTCGTTAATCACTTGAGATTGTAAGAGTGTCCGTGTCCAGAGAGACCCTACCACCAACCCCAACCATTTTACGATTCTGTCGCGCGGACAACAATTAAATTTCTCGATGCACACACGTGAGCAGGCACGCACGCACACCGATTGTCTGGACACAATCCCAGACTGTGTCTGAAATAACCCACGGCTATGGATTTACGGAACACATCCACACACGCAGAGTAATTGAGAGCGGGTGCTTTGCGTAGACGTCAAACCAGACGGGAGCATCAACTTTCAGCTAAATTAGAGGCCTCCGCTAATCACGACTCCCCTAACCCTCTAAAAATAAATGCTAAAAAAGACAGCAGCTGCTGCTGTGGTGGCGTAAGAAGCACTACACGAGGAAGCAGCAGCAGCAGCAGCATTAGAGTGACTAATGACCGTGAACTGCGCGTGTGACTGCTAAAAAGCCACCAACACCGGTGCCGCCAATGTACTGCTGTTGTCCAAGCTGGCTCTGAAGAGGAATCCGGATTCTGGAGGTGTGTGTGTGTGTGCGTGTGTGCATTGGCACGCGAAGACGCGAGCGGTGTGTGCGATGGTGTTGTTTCGTGCGTATGTCCCGAAACGGAGCGGTGCGATGCGATGCGGTGGCTTGCCGCCCGAGGCATCGATTTTGGGCCATTCAACCAGCTTGTTCAAGCCACAGGTCAACAACAGCAGCAATAACAATAGCCCCAAGCGGCTGTCAAGCTAACTATAGCCCAGGGCACCACCTGACCCACGACAACCAGGACGCGGTTGGCACAGTAGTCGGAGGCTCGACAGACCATCGGCGGGGCGACTCGTCTAGAGACGATGGGGAATCGTGGACGATTCTGGGTGTGCCAGCTGTCTAGAGGAGACGGCAAACGAACTCTTCATGGCATCCGCGCTTTAATCAGTGGACCAGCCACCAACCCCACAGTATTCTTGCGACCTCTTCGTGTACGGGGCAGCCTGAAGTCTTCCCTTCCAGGACCCGTCAACGATATAGACTCTTCAATGACAACCACAGGCGCTCCCACCTCTTCGAGGTACTTGGGAGCCTGGAATAAACGCTTGCGGGACGAGACCACGAACCGAGCCCAAGTGTTGCACAAATAAGAGCAACAACAGCTGCCAGCTCTCCCCAAGGATGTGCTTCTGAAAGACGGGTTTTGACACCCAGAGTCTCAATGCTAGAAAATTGACTAACCGGTAGGCGCCCTTTTTGACGACGAGTTGTTTGAATTGTCCCAGCGTGATAGAAGGCGAGGCCGTGTTGCTTTCGGCGTTTTCGGGGCCACTCCAGACGACGCGATAGGGCACGGGGTCGTCACAGAGGTAGTAGCCCACGACGAGGCTGGAGGTTGCAGCACCCATAGGTTGTGCGATGGGTGTGAAGAGCCCTGGTTTGGCAACGACAGCGTCAGTGGGCAGCGGCTGATGCGACGGCGGCTGGCAATGCACCATCTGACCGTACTTTTGGCACTCGGATCTGGAAGAGGCAGAGACAACCGTAGCGTTTAGGGGCTTCAGGACGACGACGGCGACGACATGGTGCGAATACATACACACAAAACCACACATTTGTCGTTATCTATCGATATATATATATATCTCTCTGTGTGTGTCGATGGCTTGCTCGCGCTGTGGATGGGTCTGTCTATCAAGATGGCTTGTGCGGCGTCGCGTTGTCGGCAAGCACGCACGCTCCGCTGGAGATATGTCGGCTGCCCGTCACTTCGCCGCACTCTCGTCACACACACACACACTCACACGACTGTCGCAGTGCCGCGGTTACTGCCGCCTTTGCCGCCGCCACCACCACCACCACCGCCGTATGTTTGTCATTTTCTCTCTCTCTCTCTCTCGGCTTCCTCTCTCTCAATCGCGTGCAGGTAGGCACGCGCGCAATATCTATTACACTCTAGTTTGGCAAGCGTCCGGGCGGAACTTCTCCTACTTTTTTTCCCTCCGCGTTAAGCCAATCTCCTACTCCTTCTCCTCCTCATCCTCCTCCTCCGCCCCCGTCGTCTATTAGCTGTGACAACACAACCGACGACGTCGCATTCGTCGTGGCCCGACTGAGTCACTGGAGGAGGAGGAGGATGATAGAGAAAAATAATAAAATACAGGCACACGCAAAAAAACAACCGACTGAGGAGTAGCTGGGCAATTAGAGCGGTTTTTTGCGTGTCTATCTCCTTCTAGAGGTTCGCCGGATTCATGGATTTCCCCACGGCAACTCTCAGGGAATATTGTACAGGCAAAATTAGAGAGATCGTGACCAATGGGGCTGCTAATTTATCCACGCATGTTTCAATTTGACTTCACACTAACCATCTGTCTGGCCACTGCACTACCAGTGGATATCGATCGTCCAAATTTGAATAATCAACGAGTCATCGCAACGCACCCGTGCACCTCCTATTTTTGTGATCGAAAATTGGCTAAAACACGGCACTTTTGGTTTTTTTAATTGAAAATTACGTTCCACTTTCAACCAGATTTATTTGAATGGGTTTTCGTCGGCGTGAATGTCTATTTACTAGGCCGGTAGCTCGACGGGGAGGCTGGGAGCATGAAAGGGCCACCCCCCTTGACCCCACCCCCCACTGCGCCGATGGGCATCGATGTCCACTCAACAGGACATCTAGCACAGCAGGCTGTCCTTTACGGGGTTCATAAGGCCACACAGATGCCTATTGGCACTGGTTATTCATAAAGCCGGTTCATCCCATCGTAAAGAAGACAGACTCCCATTTTATTGGTTACTTATTTCAATTTTGAACGTTTTGGCTTCCGAGTTGTTCATACCAGCTGTCACTTTATCATTGCAACTTCGTGAATCAAAATTTGAAATTGGAACACAACTTCCCCCGATGTGTCAGATCCTGCTCTTGTCGATATTTCATCGACCACTGATCCATTATTAAATCGATTACCTTCACAAATAAAAATTATTCTACTTCATAATAAGGAATTTGAAACGCCAATAGGATCATTCAAGTTCGAGTTATTTTTCAAATTAAAATGAAACACCCATTTTGAATGGAAAATCATCAGATGTTTATTGATATGAAGAATAGAGGGTCTACGATTTAGGAATGATAAATTATCCATAGCAAATGTCCCCAACGTGCACGCTTAAAGGTGTTGATTCTATTGGTGAAATATTCAATGAAATTTCGGCATAATTTGGGCTCTATCTCGGCAATTTCGCGCCGAAAGTTTTTCTTCAAAGTTTTGAGTTGGTCCCACCGAAAATGGTTCGAATTCGTTACATCCGGAGATCTTGTTTGGCAAATAGCTTTTGAATTTCTTCACTGGAATTTCGTTCGCAATAAATTAATTGTTTCCTTAGCTGTGTGGCCTGTCGCAGGGGACATTTTCAATATATCATTCTCAAATTACAGACCCTCTATTATACATCTCAACAAACAGGCGATTATTTCCATCCAAAATGGGTGTTTAATTTGTATTTAAAAAAATAAGTCGCAGTTGAAAGACTTGTATGATCGGTGATATTACTGTAGTTCCAAAACACAAAAAAACATTATCCGAGAGCACTATAAAAGACGGACTTCATCTAAATACCACGGAAACACACTCTAGTTGAAAAATCTTCTGATTATCTTACAGTTTTCCCTTCACTGAATATTGATTTTTTTCTCCTACGGGGTATAAAACGGCTTCGTGTGTTCTCTGGATAATTTCTACAGATGGCATGACCCGGGAGTCGAACGCAGGTCTCTCAACAACAGAGCGAAGATGCAAACGGCTAAACCAACGGGCAGTTAAATTTTAATTCCCCCCCAAGGACGGACACGTCCAACTGGCTAGCCCAGAACATCGCCCAACATGCATCCGCATGTTCGCAAAGTTCCGACGAAAACTGGAGCCACAAAAAAAACGAAGCCCCCCTGATAGGACGTAAAAGGCGTCTAAAGAAGGATGTCCGTGGCCAGCGCGCTAAAATCCTCCAGGCCTCATGTATGTGTGTGTGTGTGTGTATTTTCGCGTCAAAGACATGGATGATGGCGGGTTGACTCACGCCAGCGAGAGAGAGAGAGAGATGGGGGAAGAGGAGACGGTGGTAGACGCGTAAGCGAGAAAAAAAGCGATACAAAACACAGACAAATGCGCACCCGCGCCCAGCAATCTTCTCGCGCGTCTAAAGACAACCAAACACACACACTCACACACACGGTGGGGGAGAAAGAGAATATGTAATTATTTCCGACGGAGCCAGTCCGCTATGCGAAGACAGTGGCGTGGTATTTGACCAAATCTTCCCCCAGAGCTAGCGGATTCCAACACAGCGCAGGAAATAGATAGGTAGATAGACAGATGGGTAAATACCTCGGGGAGAGCCTCTCTCCCATGGGTGCCGCAACATGAGGGACACAGATGCCTCGACCAACCTCACTCAAAGTCCGCCCGTGTCCTCTTTTCAGAGCATGCGCGTTCTCCACAAGTAAGTGACTAGAATTACACACACACACACACACGCACCGAGTGGACCAGGGTGGGTTTAGTCGGGTGGGGGGGGGGTGTTGGGGCGGACGAGAGAATCGGCAGGGAATCCAGCATGAATCACCAAACCCGCCATTTGACGTCGTTGTCGTCCCAACAATCATTGTCATCATCGCTAGTTGGGTCCACGCTGTTTTTGGAAGCCGCTGTCACCAATGCGACAGCGTCCGCGTTGTGTCGTTTGTACAACACCCAGTTAACGCTTACGTTGTTTTCCCCAGTCGTATTCCCGTTGAGACCATCATTCATCGTTATTTTTATTATGATGCATAATTGAAACAGCTACACGGACACACGAGTGGCTGATTATATTGTGCACCCATAGCGGGCTGCTTGAAGAGGATACGTGAATTACTTCGAAGCCACCCATTTGCTTAACGCTGTGCGAACCTTCAAACGCCTAGTGGCATTATTCTGCCAACCACGAACCCTTTATCCTAGGTTAACGTAAAAGGTGGCCAGACAATATTCCGACACACCTCCAACGAACTCGCATGTGTAAAGGCAACGTGAACTATAAGCTGTGTAGAGTTACAGAAAACACGGAAGAATGGAGGCTTAATAACGGAAGAACGAACCGTTGCGGTAGATTTGGTTCCTGTGGAAGCCTTCCAACCGAAACTCCACCAATCGCTGGTGACGCACTCCTAATCGGATCACATTCACCAAACAGGCGTAGCGTGAACTCTACAAAGACAGCCCAACGTGGTATTAGTAGGGGGGTGGGGGTGGTGGAGGGGTAAGCGTCCATTAGAAAGAGCCAACATACCATCTACGGGTCTGGGAGTGGGTCGTCCGCTTATCTGAGGCGTGGGACCCTCTTGCCTGCATAATCAAAAAGAGGTACATGTCATTCATCATTTTGTGTGCACCCCATCCTCCTCCTCCTCCTCGACTGTGTGCGTGTGTTTGTGCAAATTATTCCCAGGAGGAGGAGAAAGGAGATGGGCCATCTTTAATCCGCAGTGATTAGCCTTTCTGTTGTAATATACTATCTATAATATGATTGGTGGGGTGTGTGTGTGTGTGTAGGCTAATCAGTGCAGCTAATCGCGCAGGGGCAGGTTGGTGCGGACATGCGAGGCCCAAGAACAATCGCGCCATCCGTCTCGCTCACTTTCTCTCTCTCTCTCCCTCTCCCAACCCTGTGAAGTCGCCGTTACGGCCGACGCAATGAAAAAGCGACCCAAACATACACAGGCGCGCTCGCTTTGAAGTTGGCGCTTGTGCGCGCACTCATGCCGCCTAGGTAACACGTGCGCATAGCAGCGGCGGACGCCTTTGATGTCACGATGTTGGAGAAAGGAACGGGTGGGGGGGGTGGGACAAAGAGATGCGGGTTCTTTGTGTCACCGATGCGCGAATGCATGGCACACTTATACACACACACACACACCCACAACTACTTTGAAGTCACACAACCCGCTGCCTTCGTGCAGCACAAACAAACACGAAATCGCGCACGACCTCACGTTTGAGCGGCAAGAGCACACTGATTAAAGGAAATCAAAGGGTTCATCGGGGTTTCCAAATGAAACGGAAAAAGGGCAGCGACGACTTTCTCAATTAATCCCGGCTTGACAAGAGTCAATGAATGGAGCGGAGACACAAAAAAAACACCACGTGTCGTTTAGAGCAAAGCCAACATACATGAATTTATGATCGTCGTGTCGAGAGCGACGTGGTGGAGCGGGCAAGTGCTCGTAGGTCGACGACAGTCCGGAATCGAAAACACTGGGAGAGTCCGAGGTGAGACTACGACTGCGCATTGCCCGACCTGCGACACTAGCCACAGCAGCGGCGCCACTCGATATCTGCTCGTAATTGTGGCTATGGTGGCCATGGCCGTGGTGGCTGCCGCTATGATGCTGATACTGAACTCGCTGGTACTGGACACCGCTCCAGCGCGTATACTCTCCACCTCCTCGGCGGTTGGGTCCTGGCGTTGAACTCATAGAAGGTGTCCTGCGGCAGTAGGAGCACATGGGAGGTGGTGGTGGCGGGGGTGGGAGGGGCACTTGTGGGGGTCCGTAATTCCAACGACACGCCGCTGCGCCACCACGGCTGAGACAGGACTCCGAATCGGAGCTGTTCAAGCCCCCGACACCGCCATAGCCGCCAACAACGCCGCTGTCGAAAGAGGAGATTGAATAGACGTCGGAGCGATGACCGGACTTGCGACAGACGTTGAGTGGCTGTCTCTGGCGTTCGTCGGTCCAGATGCGGGAGCAGTGGTCCTCTAAGATAACCTGTGCGTCATCGTCGTTGCCCGTGGGTGCTGTGGGTGTTGGCTGGTGGGGGGCGTTGGTGGGGGGCTGGGGGAGGAGAGCGGCCATCTTTTTGCGGAAAAGATCGCCGCTGGCGGCGGAGTTTGATCTTCGGGCTGAGGGTAGGCGGGCGGATCTGGTGGGGGGTTGGGGGTTCCGGAAGGTTGGTGGCAGGGGGGCCTGGCAGGGGGGGGCAACTGGCGTGGAATTGGTGAGATCGGCGTGGATTGATGCCATCTCAGCATCCTCGCCTCTGATGTCCTCTGGATCGGTCTGGAAATAATAAAAAACACACATTATAATCGATAAACACACACACAGGCACGCTGAAGCGCGTGTCGCAAGGAAATCAGCTGTTGGAAAAGTTGATTAATGGATCTGACCTGTAGCGAAAACGATTCACAAATTTCCATAAATAGGATTTCCAAATTAAACGCGTTTGAGAAGATTTAAAAGATCAATCAGTTGCTTTCTATTGGATGATAATAATAAGAAGTGGCAGCCGATGGCAATTTTGGCGAGGGCTCGAACCGAGGTACTGGAGATCCAGGTCTGTGCCTAACCTGTAAGACCTCAATAAATGGGCTCCCTCATTCACTCAGCGACGCATGCCTACATGTTGCTCACGGAACCTGACCGTCATACGGATTTAAAACCAATCGAAACGATGAGGTGAAGTATGGCACTGGAATGAAGCGGTCTCTCCAACCGAGTTTTGACTTGATGCTGACGAATAATAAGCCGTTGAGAAATCAGGAACCGGAGTCGGATCACGATCTGTTCGCCGGCCGTAACAGCCGTCTACCGCATGTAGGCGAGGATCAGATGAGCAACCTTGGGAAAACCTCAATGATCTACGACGTCAAGTTTGAGTAGGCGGACACCCCTTACTCGAAGAGGCAGAAGCAATTGCGCGGTAACTGATGGTCTTTCGTGCGGCTATATCGGCCTGCCAGAGGATGAGCCGGCTGCTTAATCGACGACATTTCCATGGAGATCCTTGTAAAGCTGACGGCGTCTTCAGTGCCACCCGAAGAGGAGGTGGAAGAAGTGGCCGCCGATTCATCATCCGCAAAACAGGAATGTGTGAAGTCATCTTGACAGACGGGGTGGAGGCCAACTCAAAAATTGAACGACCAGAAATGCGAATTTGTGATACCACCCGGGAGATGGGTGAAGCAGAATGCGGCCTCGTCTGTGTCTAGCCCCAATCCCGCTGGCGAATGGTACAGTGGATTGTGTCGCAGAATAAGCCAAGTGAGACACATGGGGTTGTAACTCCCTCAGCAAGACGACCGCTTTATTACGGAGGCACATGGCCTGGTTCAGCTTCAGGTCTATGGCACCACAAACAGTAAAGTGCGTGCGTGTTTGGTTGAAACCCGTTTTATTATGCCCGAAATGCTAATACGGCCTCCCCACACACGCGTTTTGTTGTCTCCATTGGTATATTACCTTCAGGCCGCATAGAAACACCGGTTCTCGGCCAATCAACGAAGTTAGGCTACCTTGGACCCGGTTAATGACCGGATCGGAATACCTTGTGGCGTTGGGAACGCCGCCGTCTGTGAAACATTCTCCGTGCCACCCGAAGAGGAGGTGAAAGAAGTGGCCGCCAATTCATCATCGAGCAATTGACCAAAACAAAATTTGCATCAGCCTCCGAGAGGCTGGATTACAGACACAACCCGCGTCCACCAGTCGCATTGAAATGTAAACCAAGTTTACGAGAAAATAAGAGAGAACTAGAGGTCAATAAGAATCGAAACATGGTCCGAAAATGTTGACCTGGAAGGTTATGCGACACCTGTTTTCAATGCATGGTCACCAAACCAATTTGATCACTCGACAATTAGACACACAGAGTGAGACAGAAAACCCTACCGGTTGCATCTTCGACAGGAGACGTTCCATCTTTCCCCTCGACTCCTTCACCTTTTCGAGACGATGACTCAGCGTGAGCGCAAAGGCGCTGGGATCAACCTCCGCGAGATTGGTTCCGGGCTTTCGCGTGGTCGTCACTGTGGCAGGTTGACCGACCTGCAGTTGGTTGGTTGCCGTCTTGGATGCTGTCATTGTCATCGGGGGCTCCGGGGACAGGGGATTGTCGATCCTGGTGGCCGGTTTCATGAAGGCGATGAGTTCGGTCGCGGTGACCAACTCAACGGTGGCTCTTCGGGAGCCGGTCGCGGCAGCCGAATTGGACGTGTGTTTCAGGGGACTAGAAGGGAGAAAAAACAAAAAAAAGATTGAGGAAAGTGAGTACCACGACGATAATCAAAGTCGCTACATGCCTTTATCCAGAGACACAGATACCCGTTCCGGGTCTCTGCAAAGCGTGGCCTTAAGGGTTAGGGTGTCAGCAAGGTTACTGAAAATTATACTCTGAGAATCCGGCCTAAGCAGAGCTTTCAGTCCCCTCCCCACGTTCTGGTTCTCTACTGATGGTCGGATAACCGTTAAACAATTTACAAGGCTGTAATTTGTACACATACATACACCCAAACATCACAGCTGCACGGCTAGTTGAGACATGTGACTTTTTTGATGGCGAAAGCGACGGTAGCTATCAAAGGCAACTCTCGTGTTACGTATCCGACACAAAAATTAAGATTAACAAAAAAACAAGATGAAGTAGCAGCTGTCTACTGGCGAGGAGATGGGGTTGGAAGTAAGCCTCTTTCATGGCATGACGCATACGCCGAGGGCTGTCGCGCAGACTAGACAAAACGGGTTGTAGACGATATTCTCTACGTGATACTCAACTCGCAACAGTGGCGCATCCGTAAAATCAATCTCTCAACGACTGCGTAGACAAATTCCGAAAAACTGGGCGGAGGATACCAAGTTACCGGGAAGGCGTAAATACTAGAAGAAATTCTGCTTTGACAAAAGTCGTGTGGTGCTGGGAACGCCACATCTATACAATTATAAGTAAACACACAACCATAAATGAGCCCAGGGGAATGCAAAATGCTAGTAGTCATCATTTCAGTCGATGGAGTTGTCAACAACCAGATCTACAATAAGTCAGTCAATAGGGGAAGGCGGAAACGCGGTTAGGGAGCGCCCAACATGCTTACTTATACAAATGGCAGGTTGTTGAGAGGACCAAGTGCTCGCCACTGCTGTCTGTAATTGAGCACACACACACACACACACAAACATACATACACCGATGCCGCCGACGCCACCGGAAACGGTAAAAACATCCATGACAAGCGGCATTGTGAACGAGACCGCGCACACACGTACGCGCGCACACACAGCTTTGTGCCCTCAGTTGGGTGTTCGTTGGGTGTTCCACCCACGCGCCCGTCCTTGAACTGGATGCTTTAATCTCCCTCCCTCTCCCTCTCTTTCCCACACTCTCGATGACCGAAACAACCGACATAACCCAACGAAGATTAAATTAAAATAGAAAGGGTGCTAGTCCATGGAAGCTGTTCGACGCATGCATATCTATATATATAAATAATCAGCAATGAGACTGCCTGGATGGATTACCTGAGGTCTGGGACGATGGGTTGTGGGAGGGGAGGAGGTTGATCGGAGGCGGGGACATCACAGGACGGGCAATCGTCACTGCCTGACTGGGTCCTGGGGGAAAGGAATCAAACGATTGAATTGCCTAGATAAAATGTCTGAAGCACTTTGGGGGAAGGGGGGCTATAATATTATTGGCCTATATCATGAAAGTGAATTTAGGGACGGACCATAAAATGAATGGCGTTTGTCTGTATGGTAATTATCAGTATTTTTTTTAACGAAACTGAACGATTAAATGTTAATTTTAAAAAATAAATTCGTTGAAACAAAATCAATTGAACAATTTTATTAGTTATGGCGCTCAAGGTGATCTGCTTGAAAACCCGCAAATGTAAATTCGCTGATTATGCAGATAATATATTTACATGTTTAATTAATCAATGGAAACTAGTCCAAATAAGAATGGTACTGTAACCCAAACGTCGCAAAATTACCCATGACGATTCATGATTACAAATGAACAAGAACGATTAACTGACCTGCTTTGGTGAGAACCAGCTTTGGGTAAATAATTTGATCGCTTAATATTGTCCGTTTGCTCGTGAAATCCATGATGCGAGTTCTTTGTGGGCACGCATGGGTGACATTCAGAAAGGGCTGGCAATTGATGCATCTTCCGGAAAGATTCCGTTTGAAGAAATTCCAAAAAGTAGCTTCGAGCGAGGAGGTTTTGTACATCGGCTTGAGCGGTATCGAAAAGCGAACGAAGAGCAGGAAGACGTTTATCACACGATGCTGCTTTGTGATAAGAGTGCGAAAAAGCAGCAAGAGTAGAACGAATTTCCCTTTTAGTTGATTCGTTTACAGGTACAGCGGATGTCGCACCCGACTTGATATAATTCCGATAAATGGCCTTCGCAACTTGAAGTAGCTTGAGCTGATCATCACCATCAACAATAGACCGGAATCCTTTGCAAGCGAACCAAAAATCAAGAAAGTGGCCAGAAGAGAATGTTGACGATAAAAAGTTATGAAAGAGTTGCACACCCTCTGAATTATTTAATAATGTTCCAAGTTGGTGACATAATGGGTAATGCATGTCCATAATTTTTATAAATGATGCATTTAAAATATTGTCAAAGGCGGGTATACCGTCAACTCCCAAAACGTTATCAGGTCGCGAAAACGACCACAAGAAGCGAGCTTTGGCTGAAATCGAAATGACGCGCAGAGAAAACTCTATTTCCTAAACGTATTTGTGCAGTTAAACAAAATAACTTAAATGCACAATTTGTACAATTTTCTATCTGAGAATAATTGATGAAAACTTTATAAATACATATATCGACGTTTACATGGTATACGATTCAAAATAACCAATTGACTATTAACGAATTTATAAAATGCCGTACCTACCTTTCTATACTGTAACACTCCTTGCTTTACTGTGATAGTTTAACTTTCAGGACAGGCGCGGGTTTTCCCATTAACTTCCGCTACAAACTCACGCCAGGCGCCATCACATAGTGTCCGAGTTGCAGACCTTCGTCCAGAAGCCGTGCCTGTAAACTCCTCACCTATCTCCGTACCCCGTGAACACAGTTATACTTCAGATTCCCTTACTGATAATTAATCTCCTACGATTTGTTATCTTCTTTGATAATCATATAGTTACAATGCCATATATTTAATACATCCACCTCTTCTATCTGCCTTTGCCTGACGCATGCGAAACCAAAGACGCAAGTCATATAACACTCGTTCAAAGGACTCCCTTTGTCTAGCCCAAGCTCTCCAGACCAGAATGTTGCTTCATTGGTTTCAGAATTCGAAACCCCACTTACAATGGACCTCTCTCTATCGGCCCAATACAAGGAAAACGAATCCATCGAGAAATGGTTACACTTTGTCCAGTTATCTCTGTTGGATATCCCGAAAACCAACAGGAGTAAAATGGTTCTCAACCTCCTCGTCCCCGAAGTGTACGATTCGGCTCGTTCCGGAGGCTGTAGCCACACAGATGAAATTGATGTTCTTTGTGACAAGCTGATAACGGTATCCGACCAGTGTCTCTGGTGGTCGGACTCTCCCGACATAGCGCCCCCAAAACCCCGGACGAAGCTCTCGAAAAGGTTACAAGAATCATTGAAAAACAAAGCCGACACCCTATCGCCACCCCCACATTTTATTCGGATTCAAGACAGCTATCGTCAACCCATTGCCATTTCTGCCGCAAGTTCGGGAAGGGCGCCAGGTATTGCGGCCACAATCGACCGGGTAAGCACTCTATTTTATCAACCGCTACCCTTGCGTTAAGTCCCAAAACCGGTTTTATTCATAGTCCAGCTACGTTGGCAGCTAAGGTACCGTGCTCAGTTCGAGGTTTCAATACATCAGCACTTATAGATTCTGGCGCCACCTGCTCGCTTATAAACCCTACCCTTTTCCCTGCAACCATTTGCGCGAAATTCCCATTTTCGGACCACAAACCCATCGAGCAAACAGCGGACACCCAACAAATGTCCATTAACGGAGCAAACAAAATAACGATTGTTATGAGCGGCCATCATCTTAACACCCGGTGTTTCAGTAGCCTTAGATTAGGTTGTAGCTTGATTCTCGGAATGGATTTCATCCTCGAACACGGAGTGGTTGTAGATGGCCACAACAAGGCTATTTATCTATCATCGAAAACACAAAAACTGCCAGCGAAACCAGAGGTGCCCCAGGATGACACTATTTGCAGACAGGTTTACTCCGTGATGGCTTTCCCCGAGACCAACGTCGACACAATCGTATCGAAGTCCACCAACGTATCCCCGCAGATAGAACCACGCTCAAACACCTGCTCCAAGGCTACCACAACATTTTCGCCTGGGACGAAAAGAAGGACGTCAATTATCCGCCACAAGATAGAGACAGGCGATGCTAGGACGATCTGGCAACCACCCCGACGAATTCCCCCTCCACTACACGACGAGCTCAACAAAATTATAGACGCTATGCTCAAAGACAAGGTCATACGACCATCAAAATATCCTTGGGCTTCCCCTATTACCATGGTCCCAAAGAAAGATGGCAAGATCCGCCTCTGTATCGAATATCGCCGCCTCAACGCCGTAACAAAAAGAGACGCATTCCCAATGCCTCGGATTGACGACACACTAGACGCGTTAGGGCATACACGATGGACCCCATCGACCTTAAATCGGGTTATTGGCAGGTCGAAGTCTCTCCGAAGGATCGGGAGAAGACGGCTTTCATTCTTCCAAGCGGGCTATATGAGTTCGATACCATGACTTTCGGCCTGTGCAATGCTGCCGCTACCTTCCAACGCCTGGTGCAAACCGTGCTACACGGTATATACCCCAAGCAGTGTTTGATCTACCTGGATGACGTCATTGTCTTTGGTCAAACGGTAATGGACCACAACCACAACCTCGAAACCATCCTTAAACGGTTCCAAGAAGCAGGACTTACGCTATACCCACAAAAGTGCTGTTTTCTCCAGAAATAGGTTAAATTTCTCGGTCATATTATCTCAGAAAACGGCCTGGAAATAACGAATGATCGCGTCGAAGACGTCAAGAACTGACCACGTCCCCAGAGCCAAACGGACGTGAGAAGCTTCCTCGGCCTAACCAACTACTATAGGAAGTTCATAAAGGTTACGCGAAGATCGACACCCCCTGCACAAACTGGCGGAAAAAGAGGTCAAGAAGGCATTCCCCTGGGCCCCCGAACATGACGACGCCTTCGCCAAGCTAAAGATGACACTCTGCGAAGCTCACATCCTGACATTGCACAACTTTAACGCTGACGCCCAAACCTATATCCTAGAAACCGATGCAAGCGACACCGCCATCGGAGCGGTACTATTACAGGTTGACCCCAACGGGTCCGAGCGAGTCATCGCATACGCCAGTAAGAAACTGGGCCGCCAAATGCGACAGAAAAGTGCTACCACCCGATACCTCTTCGCCATATTCTCGTTCACAAAACACTTCCGCCCATGTTTACTCTTCGTAATTTTGACATCAGGACCGACCATCGCGCAGTCACGTGGCCAACTGCAATGAAGGACTCAGACAGATCCGTAGCCCGATGGTACGAGGAGCTCCAGCAATTTCATTTTGAAATGCAGTACCGATCCGGAAAGACACATGTAAACGCGGACGCACTCTCACACATACCTGACACGCCCGACGCCATCTGCGCGGTGTTTTTAAGCCAACCAACGCGATACCAATGGTCATCAACCCAGAGCAGCGACCCCGACACCGCTATCATCTATGACCGCGTCCTACGGAACAGCCGGAAACCCCCAGCAACTGAGATGAGCCTCGCAAGCCCCTCCGCAAAACGAATGGTCCCGACTGTCGATTCAGAACGATGTCCTCATTTCCCAACAAGATCGCTCCCAACCTGAACGAGTAGTTGTCCCTGGTTCCCTAGTTAACCAAGTGATCTTTGATGTCCACGAGCAACTCGGCCACCTGGGAGAACGAAAGATGGAAAACGCAATTACTCATCGCTACTGGTGCCAAAATATCCGGGATGCCGTGAACACGTTCTGCAGAACCTGTACCCCGTGTGCCAGTTTCAAGGGCCCAAATACCAACCCCATCGCTCCGCTCCAACCAATGCCTGCCGGATCCCCTGGAGAACGCATCGGTATCGACATCGTCGGCTCTCTTCCACTGAGAGAGCGCGGAAACTGGTATATCCTAGTGATGGTCGACTACTTCACCAAAGCGGCCGAAGCCGGATTCTCCCCCTTTAAAATGGTTATAGGTCGCGAAATGAGAATCCCAGCCGACATGTTTAACATGGCTCCCGCCAGCCCCCAGTATAAGCCACCGGACGCCATCCTCAAACTACAGGAAGACCTCCGCAACACCCACAACTCGGCCCGTTTACACCTCGAACGGGCATATGATCGCCAGAAGACCTACTATGACCGCAGCTTCCGACCCACGACCTATCAAATCGGGGATTTGGTACGCAAACACCGGACGGTACCCCCACCCGGGGTTCCTAAACAGTTTCACCCCCCTTGGAGCAGAGAACCCTACCGCATCGAACGGGTCCTACAACACAACCTTTACGTCATCCGTGCATCCGAACATCCACATGCCCCCCTTGTGACTGTCCACGATAACAACTTTACCCCTTTCAGAGGACAACTGGCTACAGCGGATATCGACGCTACCCCTTTCGTGCCAGAATCCGAAATCCCCCCGGTCGATCACGAAGAGATTGTCCCCACCACAAGCACTGAGGACAGTGCTCCCTCTGGAGGGGGGAGGGTAATGTAACACCCCTTGTTTTACTGTGATACTTTAACTTTCAGGACAGGCGTGGTTTTTCTCATTAACTTCCGCTACAAACTCACGCCAGGCGCCATCACATAGTGTCCGAGTTGCAGACCTTCGTCCAGAAGCCGTGCCTGTAAACTCCTCACCTATCTCCGTACCCCGTGAACACAGTTATACTTCAGATTCCCTTACTGATAACTAACCACCTACGCTTTGTTATCTTCTTTGATAATCATATAGTTACAATGCCATATATGTAATACATCCGCCTCTTCTATCTGCCTTTGCCCGACGCATGCGAAACCAAAGACGCAAGTCATATAACGCTCGTTCAAAGGACTCCCTTTTGTCTAGCCCAAGCTCTCCAGACCAGAAGGGTGCTTCAATACCAACGAATTAACCGATAGTGATGTTCTTATGACCCAGCACATTTTTGAATTAATTTTTTTTCGACAAAATCATGCATTAAATTAATTAAACACACTAGGTAGATCTCAGTGTAAAACCGTAATTTCGCTCAAAATATCACACCACAAATAGATTGGCGCAAACACAGTCTGGAATAGGGCGAAATTACACAAAAATACTATTATATGCTGGAGGTGATCGTGATTCTCTTTAAGGTCACTTATTCTCCGAATTTCATTATTTTTATAGATTTAGCTGCCACTTCTCGTAAAGAAAACGATTTAAATTGTCATCTTGTGCATTTACTGGTGAAAAATAATGATCTGATGTTGTAAGCGCCACTTAAATGGATTCACAATGAATAATGGCATAGACAGATGTAGAAGCTGGGATGGAGGGGTAGCTTTGGATGAAAATTGGTCCTTGGAGCTGGTATTAACACGTAAACATTGTCCGAATTCTGTGGATATGAGGGATTCGGTTAATGTGTGGTGGTTCGGTGCCAACGATACTTAAAACCACTAAGCCTTCTTATGACAAAAAAGGCTTCTGTTGCTGTGAGGTGATAAGTGCTGACGGATTCCTCACAGAAGATGAAGGGATTAATATCACCTGACTTTCGCGTCTATCGGTGCGAGTCGTATGCGTCGTAGCACATTCAAGTTCACGGTGAAATATTATCCTGTTTCGGTCGCAGATGGGTGATGAAAATATATTTTAGTGAAAACGTCGTCTTTATGGCGGCCTATGATTTTTCACAACAGGACATGGGCTGAACGGTTCGAATATCTTCAAAAATGACGTTGATCATTGTAGATCAGAAGATTCCAGGTTCGGATCCTGGTATGCTCGGCAATGTTGTGGTTCAGTGCCAACAATACTTAAAACCACTAAGCCTTTTTATGACATACGCGTCCAAAAAGGATTACGAATGAGAACGCAAACCAAAGTATAATCAATATTGTTCTCTTGATTTAATAATACAAAAGTACAACGTTAAGTCGGCGATCGCGCGTTCGTGGGCGGAAATCGTTTTGTGTGTGTTAAAACAAAAGGGGACATTTAAGGTCACTACAAATATACTCCATTAAATGAACATGAATGTACTACATCTAAACGCGTTTTAGAAAGTCAGCATTACTGTTATGTAAGCTTGAGAAAGGGAACAAGACACAATATTATTGATTTCAAAATGTACTAGTATTCGAAAACAACATTAATTTCATGGGGCTCTCAAAGATGTCCTTTTCCGGTGGCCTAATATGGCTTGGAGAAGGAGTCCCTATTGTTTAATTGGTCGGTGCACAGCCAATAACAAGCGTTAGCCTAAACGCCTCGTCCCTAAGCGTGTGGATGCATTATGCTTGATGCGGCAAATCAAAGCATTCTTAGACCGAAAATATTGTTTAGGAAAATTATTTTTTCGACTTATATTTCCTGTTATATCGTGTAAGAATACGAAGACACTGCTGGGAAAAGAGGGATTTCATTCACTGTAGATGGGTAGAGAGTAACGGGGTCGGTAGGGTACTGTCGTGGGGAATGAACAGGGTTATAGGGCGTCGGTTCTTGTTCAGGAGCAGGGGTAATCGGCGAATCTTCGTCGTTCAGCATCGTGGCTTGATACTCTGCCTGAATCTTCGCGACAGCTATCGTCAGCTCGCGGATTCGCACCGAAAATGACTTCTGTCCGCCTTCTTCGGTGATCGGCGAATCTTCTTTGTTCAGCATCATGGTTTCATACTCTGTCGGAAGCTTCGCGAAAGTTATCGTCAGCTCGCGGACTCGCACCGCAAGTGACTTCCGTCCGTTTTCTTCCGTATTGTCGCGTGAAGAAGAAACCGGTCGGCATTCTGTTGATGACGTTCTCGGAGATACGACCCTTCTCTGCAGGATCCTTTGCGTCGTCTGCTTGATTAGCTTCACCATTTTTCCTCGATATAAAGAAATAAACGGTGTAGCAGAGCTCACGATAGCGTGATCGACGATCCCAAAAGTTCGCGCTTCAGCATGGCTGCGGTTCCATTTAAAACAAAACTATTAATAGAGACAAGAACTACAAAAGCTATTGGAAAGTATCCTAAAGCTTACTAAAAAACGTTAGTTATAATTTAATAAGATAGTTTTCTTCTACATTTCGTTCCCATTAAAGTACACAGACTTGCTGATTTCTTTGTTTTAAAGATTCCACGACTCTAACAATTGGCGAACTATATTTCAGTCAGATTTGCATAAGAGCGTTTCAAATGATGTGTTATACACACGCGTGTTTACTTGAGGCCATTGTTTTTTAATTGGCTTGTGGCGGTTTACTCTCAACGGACTCTTCCATGTACTCAAAAAAATCGATGTTGAAACATAATCCGCACCAATCAGCCTATTTAATACGGTAGTAATCGCTTTATTTATTTGGCACGATGGCCAAAAGTTCACGATTAAAATGCAAAACAAATTTAACCGCCATGTGACGCAGTCGCTTTATTCAGGTCACGAGTGTAAAACATTTAAAGTTATAATCTGCTTGTTAATTCCATCTGAATCAATTATATTTCACAACTCTCTAGAAAAGCGTTTAATCAAACATGGGCGCTAGACTTAAGCTGACCCTTTCATCCCTGTCGGGACATAGCCGTTACCAAACCACACACCCCCAGTCGATTGGCTCATTTAAGGCAAACTCGCTTACCTTGGGATAGCGTTTTTTTCAGTAGGTTATCCCCTTTTTTATTGTCATTTTCAGGAACCGTTCTTTATCGTTCCGCTTCGAGCCACTGAAATATTAGAGCAATACCGAACGCGTGTCTTTTAAGAATTCCGTGTTGGGGAATTTAACGAAAACTGAAGAACGCCTTTTGGTAAAAGTAAAAATCGGGCCAACAGGATCGATCGAAATGCATCACTTTGTCGGCACTTCAAAACCTTGGCGCGTCCAGCATGACGAAAGGTTAGAGTAGATGTCACGCAGAAAGTTTTCAAACTTGGATGTACCTGTCAAACGGGTCATTCATCTAAACAATGATGATGCACTGCGTATACAAAGCAGTAACTATGAATGTAATTATTATTAATAATATTCGCTTTATTAAAGCCAAGAAGACCTAATATTTCGTCATTGACATTTACAATAAGCCAAAATGATACAGGAAGTTTTGATTTTAACACGAATAACCGAAATAACACATTGATCAATTTAATCTCCCGAAATGGGGTCTAGCGAACAAGTTATACCGAGATCGGAAGGTTTTTTGAAGAGCTACCAAATCCCGATTAGGTTTAGCCGGTTTCACGAGGGTGCTTGGGAATATAGTCCAGTTGTGGTGATTAAACTCTGAAGGATACAGCCGGTCTCCGTTTCGCTGAACTACACGCCTGTTCGGTGGTACGCATTGCCGGAGGATGAATGTCGAGACGTCAGTGAAATTGACAGGAGGCGTTTCAGAACAAGGCAGGACGACCTCCGGGGATATAAGGATGCAGGAAGCTGAAGTGAATCTCCTCCGACATGATGAATTAGAAGGTTTTTTCGGTTTCAAAGATAAATATCCCATGCATATGGACTTCTCGACCATGAGGCGTATTAAAACAACAATTTGTTAATGTGGTTCGCCCGTGTCATCAATCAGAGACACTGCCACCCCTCGGCATTTTACTAATTGTCCCGGTCTTCCTTGACGTTACCCCTACAACCCATTGGTTGTCCCGGGGATCAATATTCTCATCATCAAATTCACAAGATTCTTGCTGCAATTATTTTTACTGTCGCGACATCCTGCCCAAAACTAAACATCTTTGACTCAGATGCTGAACCCTGCTGTCAATTCGCCTTAAGCTAAACCCCAAGAAAGTAATTATTTACAACGGAGAGGCTGTGTTAATAATTAACTTGATCTGAGTTTATCGAATTTCCAATCAGATTTATAAGCATACGGTTGGAAAATCGCAGATGAGGCGACACTTTGCTCAAGCCTCTCCCTCGATGTGAATCAATTCCGTCAATGCGAAGGCTACACCACTTAATTGCTACAAAAAATCGCTGTAATTCCATATTTTGGGTATCACCCGAAGAGGCCAAGCTTGAACTCAACGACGGTTTTCATGAGGTGTATTGCAACGGTTTAATGCCGAAGTGCATTTACCCGCGACCACTAATTAAAAGCCACGACGCCCAAACGGCCACATGTATTGATGATCGATAGAGAGAAGTCGCGTTGCAAAACCCCACAATGACCTTAATTGGCTAGCCAGCTATTGGTCCCAGAGGTTCGCCATGAAGTTTCTCGGGAATATTTTCGACAGATGGAGTCCCCATCGAACTCGGGGTGTGCCTCATCGACAGAGCGAGGATGCTGACCGTCACACCGCTCGGACCATCCCATCGGCCGCGATCTAACCAGCCCGAGGTCCACGTGTAGCCCCCTTTCTGGATGATGCAATGGCGGCCACTTCCTCCACCAGATTGCGGTCCAATCCTGTTTCCAACGATGCACCCCGTAAACATTCGGTAGTTCCAGGCGCTTCACGTCCGCGCTGGCGGTGCTGAACCCCGTTTTCAGTTTCCACCGGTCATCTGGCAGCGCCAGTCTGAAGGCGAAATACAGAGGTTTATAAGCCCTGTCTCTAGCCGTCGTAGAAGGCGCCCAAACCACCACTCCATTCCACAATTAGAGTATGTTCACTGGAATAGCCTCCCGTCTTCGGGTTGGTGGAGTAGTAGTGAAATTACTTTGACTCACAGATCAGACCATGCTGCCCTACCAGACGAAGCAAAACGAGACTCTGCCTTGGGTTTCGTGCGTAAAACTGTTGCACTTGAACTTCGTATTAAAGCTGAAAGTAATGGGAGTTGGGGGGGGGTGGGGAGTTGCTAGCGGTGTTATTTGGCTTCGGCATCCGTGGCGGCAGCGATGGCGGGAATCGGCTGCAGGAAGCTGAGGCGTATCTGCTCGCGCTGATCCTCCGATTTGACATGCCTGTGGGGGAAGCAACGAAATCGACTGAAATTAAGATTATCAAGAAATCCCCTCTTTCAAAGGTAAATCAAATTAAAAAAGGTCACAATGAGTACAAATTTAAGCACAGAAATAGTAAAAGATCCAATATATAAAAACCTCTCCGAGTTACTGCTTCATCGGATCAACTAAAAATCGAGACAAATAAGGCATGCTCGAATTGTGATATGCCGCCGTTCATTGTTCGCAGTGATTTAAATTTAGAGGGATTTAAATATAGGGGGCACCGAAGCGGTCATCTAATATATAGAAGCGGCGATGAGTGGTACAGCAAGTGAAATGGTGTTCAATGATGATCTCTTCTTTGGGGCGGCCAGCTTCTTCAAGGGGAGGAGCCGACAGCTTCATGGATGACGCGGATCGTAGCCGCCCACGTGCGGTGATTGGAGGCTGCCAGGTCAGAACAGATATTGACCCAGTTCAGTTTCCAACGACGCACCCCGTAGACCTTCTGTAGCTCTTGACGCTCTACGTCCTTCTTGACGATGCTGACCCACAAACCTGCGCATTGGGACGGCGCAAGACCGAGGTTTATGCGCTCTGTCGCAGTGCGGCGCGGAGAACGTGGCCGAACCACTGCATCCGATGGCGTTGTACCAGGGTTGAAAGCTTCTCCGCGTCTGAACATATCTACGCCTGTTTTCGTTGTTGGATTCGTCGCAGAAATAAGTGACCCAATACTTTCAATCTACTGATGTCCTCGACGCGCAGTGGCCAGGTTTCACAGACGTAGGCTAGGAGGACGGCGCAATTGACACAAAACCTAGCCCGAAGGTTTGGCTCTGCTTGGCTCCGCGGGCTGCTGCTAGACCGCATTCCTGGCGTTGGCAACTCGTAGTTTTACCTCCTTTTTCGCTTGTCCAGTGCCGGGAATAATTTTCGCGGTGACAAGAATGCCGGCAAGACCTCTCTCGCTGAGCGCGTGGCTAGTCATCTGAGGTTTTTGGAAGTTGAGACAGCCTTGCGCGCGGGCCTCTCTGGCCTTCGCAGATGGCTGAAGAGTGTTGTCGGTGATGTAGTCGGTCCTGTGGTGTGTTTCGGTCCCTAGGTCGGCCTCTGTTGATTGAGTGCCACTGCTTGCCTCACAGGGGTACGCAAGTAGACACGACGCGCTAGCATCTGAGAGAACTTGGCGTCTAGTGGGCTGTTCAAGTGAAGAGGCGTCGAAGACACGACTGGTGCGCATGTTATTCGACGGGCTGCTACACGTATCTGGAAGCGCGTGCGCTGAAGGGCGTGATCCATTTTTGTTGTCGGTCTCCACGCCCCGGTACGATCTGCAGTCTTCGATCGAGAATGCCAACGTGATCCTACTAGGATGTAGCCGATTCTGTGTGCTGTGCGGCCGTCGTTGAAATACCCCAGATAGCAGATGCTTTTTGGGTGCTCGAGACGCGTGTTAGAACCGACGAGCCTGTGGTAGTCCGCGAAGCTTACGCGGGCAGCCCTTCGCCATTTTCGCATCGATGTCCTATTCCAAATTATCCAAGAATGTGGTGCGGAGGCCAGTTCGAGGTGGTGCGGGCGTTCCACCCCATCCTCGCTATGAATCGGATGTCGCGGTTGAAATTAAGGGTGCGTACACGAAAATAGTGGAAAGGTTGTAGGGGCCAGTCTAAGAGATATTGGTTCCCACGCGATTACAGCGTTGTTGGCCCTGCGGCCATCTGCGAATGCTTAACCATGTAGGCCCGATTGTCGGTCGGTCCACCATGATATAGGCAGTAGCTAGATGTTTGGCCGGGAAACCTAAAATGCCGCACTCCGGAGTTAGGTAGGCGAACTTTGGAGGGGCAGGCAACGGCGATTCGGTAGTCCGGGTGATGATGCATTGGCTGCATTCGGTGTCCAAATGTGTTCTGCAATTCCAGCGGCCGATGTGTAGTGTAGCGTTGTTTGGTGTGGGAGTTCATGATTACTGCGGGGGTTTTGTGGTTTCCCAGCTAATTGGCTTGTCGAGGAGCGTCGCTTCCCGGGAACGCCGTAGCCATGGGTCGAGCTTTGAATACGAGATATTTTGTGGGGTTTCTTGGAAGTTCGGTACAGTTGGCATCCCCAGCACCAAACAGGCAAGCACCCGATTGCTTTATTGGCCACGTGAATGAAGCCTTTCTAAAATGACGGCGTCTACCTTATCCTTGTGTTGGCTCAACGAACATCACGTTATTCGTGGATACCAGTACTATGACCCGTAGTTCTTTTACGATGTCTACACCGCACCTCATCGTATACTGTTATGACTCCCAAACAACCCTAAGGCATGTGATTGTTCCTAGGCTCTCCGTCGAATGGGCAATCAATCATCTCCATTGCACCCTTATATTTAGTGACCCTCTGATCTAGAACGGCCGCATATCACAATTCGCACATTCTCTATTTATTTCTATTTTTACCGAGGGCGTTTGTCCACCTCTCTCTCTCGCTCGCAGACAGTAAAAGCAACCGTTTCACCATTAATATTACTATTGCAATATTACATGTGACAATAAATACGGGATCCACTTCTACCACAGAACTCTGAACCCCAGGTGCTCTAAACCACATTGGGCACGACACTGGACGTTTTAATTGGCATTCAGAGACCGAGGGTATCCACTTGTTCCGGTAACTGCAAACCATGCGGGATGCAGGATGCAACAGACTCGAAAAATCCGCGCACTTAAATCGGATGCCTGCACAGATCTTGCTGGTATTATTCAGACAAAGTGAAGGACCCAAACGAATCACTCCGAAAACATTTGAATTGTGACCAGCAATACCACATATCAAAGTGGCGTCCAATCACACGGAGGGTCCCCACGGGAATGGACGATTTACGCCCTCATGGGAGTTTCGAAACATAAAACACTGCTTAAATTGCCGATGAGCGGATGTGGGAGGAGCGGGGGAAACGTCGGGCACAGGTAATAAAGAAATACGTCCAAAGTATGAGCCAATCAGAGGCGGCCATAAAGGAAACCACACCCAGCGTTAAGAAGCCAGTGGTGTTTCACACCAAGCAAATACTTCCATGAACAGAAACCATTTACGAAATTCCGAAACAGGCATAGCTTCTACCTTTAATCCTTTAAGGGAATTACAACGAGAACACGTTTATATGTTGCACCAAAAACACGACCCCATCACATGTTGATATCCGAAACGTGTACTCTAGAGAAACGACCTCGTACTGGTGATTTAGATCTCTCGGATTATGTGTGCGTCATATACGACCGTTTAAAGGCAGACCAACATGGACTAGATTGAAAAGAATGTCGGACGTGACTTAATATGCTAAACACAAAACAACAGGATAACATAATGAGGATACACACAGGGTAGGGGGCTCATTGGGGGCAGCGGTCAACATCCTGGCTCTTTCGATGAGGGAACCGATTTCGACTAGTAGGTAAGACCACCTTTAAACATATTCCCGAGAATCTTCATGGCAACATCAGTGAAACCCGTTTATCCTCCAGTAGGAGAGAGCCGAACGAATTAGACCGGCTTAGTTCAAGAAACACTGGAATCCATGGTTTGCTTTTTAGCTAAACACATGGAATCGCTGGTACTTAGAATACAATTCTGGCGACACCAATAACATACCGAAAGCACTAATATCCGAATATTTGAAGTCAATTTAAAATAAAACCACGACAAATATACCCCGATAGTTGTGCGATGGGATGTTTAAATTATTTGTTCAATGTGATCGTATTGAAACACATTAAACCGATTTTTCGCATGGGTTCTATCGATTGAATTATATTTAAAATATGAACCTCCCGTTTAAATTTACGTTTTTGAGTTGACGATATGGGAACGTTTAAAGGCTATAATTTAGTATGCTACACATTCGTGATATAGAGAAGATTAAACACAAAAGTAGCAATTATCTTACACAAAAAAATAAATGTAAATTTTAAAGCGGGTTTCGTGTAACCTGTGTTAAGCGAAACAGAATTGTCGTGGTGGAAAAAACACGATATCGCTTTCGCATATGCAAAGATACACTCACCGTGGTAAATAAAAAAACTCATAAACAAACAAAATGCCCAAAATAAAGACTAACCAATAATCCAGGAAACGAAGACCCTGTACAGTCTGGGCACCCTCGTTTGTAAAATGACACGCAAATAAGAGAAGATTTCGGGGCTGAACCTTTATAGCAAATCGCATGAAGAGAGCGGAGTAGCACAGGAGAGCTAAATTTAAATATAAATGGAATAGAGTATGATTGTGTTGGTAGAATCATGGTCCCAAATGAACGTACCACATGTCATGTTGCCACTGATGAGTTCTGGGTTCTTTTTCAGATCAGCAAGTGCCGCTAATGGAAGGCCCCAGTTAGCTATCGGGCCCCAAAAATGCTAAAAGGTGCAGGTAAAAGTTTGAGACTTTTATAACGATATAAATGTGCCTTCCATAAACGATTAGAGTAGGTTTGGTAGCATTAGCATTGGTGAAAATGTAATGAATTTCACTGGTGCATAACAAATTAATCACAAAATCCTTGGAAAAGCAAGAAAAAATAATAAAAGTAGACATCAACCAGATCTTTTCCAGAAACGGAAAAAATAAAAGCAACAATTGCTGGGAAATATTCACAATCAACCCACCGTACTACAGAGGTATTCCCTCATTTCTTTACTCCATATATAACGGAACGCTCGAGATGCCATCGGTTTAGCCGATCCAAAATCCTACAACACACCAATGGCCAACGCGAAGTTAGTTAAAGTAGCTATTTAAAACAAAACAAAAATTACTGCTTTTTCTATCGTTCATATTTTTGAGCAGCAAAAATGTCCCCAAAATTGTAACTTGGTTGAAGAAATAGCACTACCAGTATATAAAGCGTAAAATAAAACTTTGATTTCACTGTTCTATAATACATACAAAAGTAGGAAATGTGTTGTGACTTTGATCACTTTGTTTATGCACAGCAGCTATTATTAAGTCAGTGTCGACAGCTTTAAATGCCTACGGAGGGTTTAAAGGTCAGAACATTTTAGACCAGGGAAAATCACGGTGGAGCAATATACAATAAGGGGAATAATACAGGCGTTGACAATAGTTTTTTTCTATTTGGTTTATAAGCTAACTGGAGCGGTTCACTGGCAATTTACAGTGGATTGGTTATCTTTGCCACATATTTTCGGTAGACCAACAACGATGCAGTTGTATAACTGGGATAGGGGTGCTCGTTTAATACATCCAGAGGGAGAAGAATCGGACAAAAAAATATGTATCGGAAAATATGTTTAGGTATTGAGGCCAAGTGTAAGAAGTGTGCAAACATGCACAGAGTTGAAATCACCACACAGTAAAATAAAAGAATCATCCATAATGGAAGAAATAAAATGTATCATGGAATCATAGAAATTAGCAATATCTGCTCTGGTATAAGATGGGTCTATATACAATTTGAAGACTGTCGCAGACTAACAGTTTTGAAGACACCTTGTATTGGACATAACCACAACACATGCAATAGCACTAGCGGCATTGCAAACTTTTCTTTCTGTTTGATTTCGACCAGCTAAGATTGATGTAACTCGCGACACCACCCCCTTTGGATTTAGCGCCGTGCACTCTGTCCTGACGGAAGCATGCGAAACACTCTGGCATAAATATGTGATCCAGATCAATGTCTCGAAAAAAGGTTTCTTGTAGACAGACCGATAGAATTGCATCAACTATAAAGTGTTCGTCAGCATTTTCGTTTAGACAAGGTTAAATTCCTAAAAACTGGTGAGTAAAAACAAGAGTTTAATTTTTGTATAGTGTGCAGTAAAAAGGTAGATAAAGATGTTTAAAAAAAAGATTTAAAAAATTCCAAAATAATTTTTTTCATTTCGGTGGCTGTCAAAAGGCCCCGCACCAATATATCTCTCAGCTCTAGTTTAATTGAGATAATTCTTGACGCTCCACGAAGTCGGTGGAATTTGTAATTTAAGCACATAGGGGCTTTCAATAGCCGCCTTTTTGGGTTTTCCAAGCTTTATATACCTTAAGGGATAATTTTATTTTCTGGCAAATTTCGTAAACTCTTATTTTTATGATCGTAACTTTCTGTATCAACCTCGTTCGCTGTAAATTGAAATACGGAATGTTTTGGTCCTTGTGACCTTAATAAAGTGAATACGATTATGATTAGTAGTAGTATAGGGTTCTGACGCTTGTTTAAGCATTACTATTCTGATGCAAGTGTGATTGGTATTCCTTCGCGACTGAAGGCCTTACAAATTGCGACAATGGCTCGGTGTATGCAGAGGGCCTCTATTCGTGTTTGGGAATCGCTTTTCTCGTTGGCTGTAGACCTTGGGAAACGGAGGTCACGAGACAGCCTTCCTGTTCTACTTTTTGTCTCGCCAGTAATTTATTTTTTCTTGGATCTTAGATGTCCCGAATCGAGGCCATGGAGAATTTAATTTCATAAATTAGGAGACTTGAAATGTTTCGAAAACTTCGGTTTCTCACGCATAGAAAGACAAATTGTTTATTATGCTAAGACTTGAAAGACATTTGGGTTGAAGACCGTAAACTATGAAACGGCAAGTCTCTTCAACCTAGTGCACTCAGGACACACTTTAGTTAATTCCGTCAGTTTTCTCTTTAAACGCCAACTTCTCAGTATATTTTTACAGCAAACAAACCGTTCCTACAGGAAGGCTTTTTTGGACCTTTCATTTGAGTAAATCCCCAGGTACCTCTGTGGTACTCGGATTATATCTGACGGCCCTCTTAACCGTTAAGCGGCCGTCGCCACGCATTATTGGCGCTAGCCCCATCACTTTCCAGGGGCGTGGCAATAGGCGTTGCCCACATTGAAGGGTTTACCGGAATAAGCATGCCCTCATATTAGACACAACGAGGATCCGGAAGGCAGCCTCCCCACTTTCTAAATGACTTGGGTCCATACGCACGCCGCCACTTGCTTTGTCGTAGTTCAAAGCTAATATCTGCCTCTGCCTCGGGGCTATGGCGGACCAGGGCTATAGATACGCCTGGTGTGCGGATAGGGGTGTAAATGTTGGAAACGTGGAATTTGCAGTTGAGATTTATACAACTGGACGCATCTATCGGTATTATGCTGCAGCCTACAATTTTCATTGTCAAGTTCATGACAGTCATGACCCGTTTTCCCCACCAATTGGAAGACAGTATAAGGGGACTGAATAATCATTAACAGAAACATTTACTGACGTTTATCTTCCGGTCCCCAACTATGACGCACTTGATAATCCTATCGGCAGGTTTGATGCCGTCTTTGGCGTGAAAATTCATTTGGTATTGATTACCAGTAACGGATACTTTCGAGGCCGTGTCAATGACAAGACTTAGAAGGTAGACTTCATAATATGTGGCCCTGATTTGAAATCATCTGCGGACATCGTTTCTGCGTTGCTGTTAGATGATTGAATCACCAATGTATTTTATTTGCATGGATTCGCGTGCGCTGCGGCCAGTTTTGTGGAATAAATTATGCGACATGCAGCAACATTGCTGTTTGTAACCTTGTCGGGAAGGATTTTCCGATTTTGAAAAATATTTATATTTGACTTCACGCTTTATGACATATATTTGAATTTTCTTTTCGACATGAATCAAGCAACAAAACAGTTGTCTTTCGCAGAACTAATAAAATATTCTGATTGCTCGAAGTGTTCTTAAATCTTGGAAGATTGAATTTTCAGGGCATTATTATTTTCGTTGGAAGCCACTCTTTAAGCTGATCGCATTACATGCACTTAGTTGACTGACTTAGCTTGGAACGTTGTGGGGCACTTTAGAATCCAGATTTTTCGACAGTTGTCAGAAAGCTGTCTAATTTGCTTTTATTTGCGCTCACGAAATAACACCCCGGAGGAAACATATTATATTGGACGAATCCCACTTGCAGGAAAAACGATGCAGTGTCTAGCAATCATTTTGAGTCACCCGCGTCCATCACGATGCATTAGTAAACATGAACGCCGGCGCATTCTTCTATTTGCCGACTGCCCTCTGAATCAATACCAAACGAATCCCGTCGATACTTAAGGCTGTTCAATTTATTTCTCTGAAACACCTACGTCTTCCTGTGAGGAGAATGCTCCGTTCAATAGCTGTTCACGGATCGCTACTGGCATTCTAAGTGTCCCCTATTTTCAAATTTATCCAAGTGTGAATCTTTTCGACCAATGTGAGTAGGCAATACCGTTTAATACCCACAAGAACATGACGGCATATCGCTATTTAGTCATTCCTCCTTTGTCCCGATTTTTAGTTTCACCAGAACAGGTGTGAAGCAGGAACTAACAGAACATTTTCGCACCTAGTACTTGCTATATGCTGAAAATTTTCATCCTATTGACCCCAATAAAGCTCCTATCATCATTATTATTATCACTGGTCAAAGCAATTGACGACACACCGTAAAAAAGACCGCTTTGATCTCCTTTCCTATGCCATGCACACCAACCGGAGCTGCAATACCGGATTCCAGACTGATAGTCGGGTCAATCGGACCTGTTTTGTTTCCCTTATACCGATTATGCAGGACTCTTGTCGTGCACCAACTTTGCATAATAACAATTCCTTTCCCTCCCGTAACCCAAACACCGGAGGTCCACCCATTTCTTCTGATTGCATAACATTTTAGTACTTCCGCACACGTCTATCGGCCGTACCTGGGGGCCAGGTCCAAACCCCGTTAACCCCCGCTAGCCCAACCACATCTCTGCTGCCGCCAAGATCAATATCCGCATTTCTAATTTGCCTCTCCCCTCCGTAGAGTCCAAAACTCCCGCCTGTCGATCTCCGGTATGGCCACAACCCATTGTTGAGAGGATGAATAGGCTAAATGAATGTCGCAAATTGCGGCTGTTAAACCACGGCCATCAGATCAGGTCGGAGCAGGCTATGACCCGGTTTTTTGGCTCGAGCGCCGTCCCAAAGGCCGCATTTTCTCTTTGGCAGTGCCTATCCACGACTACTCCGTGCACATTGGGGCACTGGTCACGACAGCCCGCATTTGAGATTCGTCGTAGTCAATGTCTACCTCCTCTTGGGGCTACCGGGAAACCAACATTGCGGGGTTGAGCACCTCGGAGACAGGCCATCGGCAACACTACTCAGCTGCCCTGCCTGCAACTTTTGGGTACACCCTCGCGTGCTCGAGTACTGCAAACGAGCATTTGATTTAAGTCGTTCAAAAAAGCAGACACCTGAACAAACGCAATAGCGTACACTTGGGCCAGTGGTCTTGGGCAAGACATCAAGACAACTTGGGATGTGTGGACGAGTGGGCTTTGGGGTGGGGTGCTGCTTCTCAGTGGCGCCGAGAGAGAGAGAGACGCAATACGACCGGGAGACAACCACAGATATCACAAATCCTTGCGGTTTGCGGCCACTTTGTGAAAAAAAGGAGTGGAGGAGGGGGGGCAGTGGAAGGACAGCGAGTGTCATACTCGTGGCAAAATCAATGAACATAGATTTTCTGAAAAACTGTTTGTCAGGGAACGGAAGGGCCTCGGGGGATCTAGTCACCGGGGTGTTCGGGACAGGTCTGCTTTCTCTGGAACCAGGTATCGATGCATCTAAAAGTAATGAGAAAGAAGGGTTGAAGAGAACCAGCCCAGGCACCGTTGATAAAGACGAACAGCATGTAACTGGGCCACGCAAATCCATTCTACTCCCACACCGATGTGGCTCCTACATCCGCGAGGTACTGCAGTCAACCTTAACTTGAAAAGCTCACGAAATCAGCCGACCAGAAACTGCTCACAACTACTTTGCCTACCCTGGTATGGCTCCTCCCATCATTGGGTCGATCATTCGAGTGATGATTCCAGGGATGTTGAGACGTAACATCGAAATTAAATCATATTTTCCAGCCGAATTTCGGCAAAATAGAACGAAAGTTGATTTGATTCCTTTTGTTCAAATTCTCCATCATTTTGCATTGCCGTGGTGTAGTGGTTAGCATCCTCGCTCGATTGGTGAGGGACCCGGGTTCGAATCCCGGGACAGGCGACCACCTCGGGTGGCACTGGGGACGCCACCTTCTGTTAAAACATTCCCGAGAAACTTCAAGTCCAAACCCCGGTTAAGCCGGTTCATCCTCAAGTAGAAGCAGCATTGGTGAACCCGTGGGCGATCGAACAGTTATACGTGATGCTGGACGCACGCTCGTACTTTAAAAGTACAAAGTCGAATATTTGTGTGATTTACAACAATATGTGGCATGCAATATACTAATTAGATTAGTACTTGTGTACTGCAGCAGGGTATCAAATATTTGCCGGATGGCGTTGCGGCCAGCAACCGTGTTCGTCTGTTGGTGAGGGGCATGTGCAAATATTCCAGAGAATCGTCATGGCGACAACACGGTATCAAATATTGGACCGAAATATGCCCCACATAGATAACATCTCAATCTCTTACTCACGTCGAGGCAGTTATCACTTGGGCATCAGGACACCGACACAGCGATGATTTTAAGCGCATAAAATTGACGTTATTTTGCACCCTATTGCCTTGCAATAACTCAGCAGCGCATTTGCGGTAACTCAGACAATCGAGTCATCCTTCTTCTTCACACTGCTGTGACTTCGAGTTACTCCTTTTGCCCACTTGGCCCGGTAAAGTGGAGACCAGCATCCACCACGCTTTGGACATATCCTCCCTTCAATGTCACCTCTCATTGGTCCACTGACTTAGCCATGCTCGCATATTATCGGTCGTAACCGAACGACAGCTGGTGAATTTGTACAGATTCTTGTTGTTCGCAAAAGGCTAGATGACCAGGTCGCCAGGGTCATCCACGATCTTCTCTCCTCTGGAGCCGTACTACTTGTCCACCCGAGCGCGACTTCGTGTCTACGCCGAATAGTTCCCTCTAAACGCTGACGCCAGGTAGGACTTCCCTCTGCCTCGGGTGCTGGTCAATTACGAAGCCCAGGCTGGCTACAACGGTATCCAAGCGGACCCGAGTGTGTCTATAGGCGATCTGAAATTCGCAGACGATATCGCTGTCCTGAAAAACACCCCCACTGTTCTCAGCCGAATAAATAGAGTAGCAAAGGCAGTCGCGTGGGAAATGAACCCATCGAAAACTACAGTCTTCTCGAAGCGCCCCCAAGACCACTACCGATGCGCGAGAATGTGGTAGTTTCAAATATCAGGGGGCCACCCTTCCTGCCTAACGGCAAGGGAAAACAGGAATCAGTGTCAGGAAAGAGTTCCACCACCGAGATAAACCCGTGGACAAGGTTCGTGTCTACCGCGCTGCGATCCGCCCAATCCTGACCTGCGAAACCTGGGCGTCGAAGTCACAAAGCGCCTATGTAAATCTCTAAAGAGACGAACTCGCCAATGACGATGACACTGTGCAAACACCGATAAGCTGCCAAACCTTCTACAACGCCGTCTGCGGTTGCAATGGTTCGGCTACGTTCAACGTCGGTCAGACACGGATATCTCAAACCGGCGCTGCAACTGAACACCTGGGTAGATAAGATACAAGCCGACATGCAACTTGGGGGCTGGAGACGACGCCACAGAGATAATAATATTATAAAGCAGAGAAGAGGCGGCTTCACGGATGTTTCCATGAATAATTCAGAGTAATTGACCCATCCTTCGCAGATTATAGCGATTCGCAGAAGACATTGTTGTCCTGGGAGATAGACCAACTGAACTACAACCTGTTCTCAGTAGAATGAAAGATAGCTGCCGTGCTGGAGATGAACGCCACGCAAACGAAACTCTTCTCCACATCCTCCGACCACCATTCGCAGCCCAATGTGGCAGTTTCTAGGTGGCATCTCCGGTTCAGCTGCATCGAAACCAGGAGACACACATTCTAAATGTGTAGGCTTCTTTGCAGTAGGACCGATGGAGAAGGCGACGACGCCCCTCCCAGCGATTTGGATCCATTATCTTTCCGGACACTTAGTAACAATCACGCGGGAGGGATTTGGGGGGGGGGTGTGCACTAGAGTTGGTTGTTTCTGCTTCCCCCACCCCCCAATCATCGATTTCGGCAGAACCGAGCGCACTCTTCTCTCCATCAATCTACGCGGATCGCCACTTTGCCCAGTCTGCTCGCTGATCCCCACAAAGCCTCCACCTTTCCACGAGCACCTCAGCGTTCCCACAGGCCACCATCACCCAGTCGCATGTATCTCCGATATCTCCGCAACGCCGCCGTCGTCCCCAACAACTCACAGTCGCCTACAATCGACTCCAAACGCCATTCTCATGAAAAGGGTGCTATCAAAACCGCGGGGTCGACAGTGGTCCACCAAAAAAGGCCCCGTGGATGGGAAAACATCGAGAGATACAGAGAGCTGGGAGGAAGTGGGGTAGGGTGGAGTGGACTCACTTTTTGTGATAAATACAAAGACAGGGGAGGCGAGCAATGGTGTCGCCGGTTTTCATATCCTCCAAACAAATGGCGCATTCACCCTTGTCCGCCTGTAGGGTGTCCTCTGGAAGGTAAAAAGAGGAAGAGAAGGGGAAATTAGTCGCCGATAAAACGTCCACAGACACGAAGCGGAGTGTGCGACCACCAGCCTGTAATTCCGAATCGCCCGAACACAGCGACAGGAGCGTTGAAGCTGACGATGGGCCACACACACACACCCGCACGTGATTCCGGAATGTGTGCCACCCCGTGATACCGAAATTATGCGCAGTTAGACGCCTGATGGCATTTCTTTGGGGGGAGGGGGGGGTTATTTACACCGAGGTGATCTTCATGGAAAACTAGAAAGGAAAAACAAATAAAAACATCTTTGGCTCGGCTAGCTCCTACCATTGGATGAGTCGATTTCATGGTAGTCACGAATCGTAGCCACATAATCCAAACGTAGGTTTTTTTCCAAATTTGTGCGACTACGCCCTACTAGAGGATAAAACGGATTCATGGGGGTTTGCTGTGAATATTCTCGGGAATATTTTGACAGGTGGCATCCCCAGTGGCCCCACTGATGGGCTAATCGCAGCTGCCAACGCGTGGCGATCTGAGACCAGATCAGAACAGGTCGATCAGACAGGTTTATCGGCTCTGTCTCTGACCGGCGTAGGAAGTTGCCGAACCACTGGAGCCGACGGCGTTGTAGAAGGGTACACAGACTCTCCACGTCTGCACGACGATGCCTTATTCCGTATTAGGAGAGAGAGAGAGTGGTCTCACCAGTCCGCTTTCCAGGTTGCTCGAATACCTCAAATCTACATGTCTTCGACGCGTAGTTTCTAGAACAAGCGCACTTACGGAAAACGAACTTTACTCATGACTTAATTACTAACGTCCTTGGAGTTCCTGTCATATCTACTCATACCCCCACCCGTATAAAAGGAACCAACATTGAAGCATTAAAGACATCACCAGTCTGCTTTCCAAATTCGTGACATGTTGTCTATACACATTCCGTTGGGCGTTATTTATATTTTTCCAGCACTAACAAATTGTGGCATTGTCTAAATTTGCAGTCAAACGAGGATAAACTCCCGCGAAAGAAGGCAATAACTCTCTTCTCTCTCACAGAGATCTCAACTTCACACAGAAACCCAACAAATCTTGTTTCGCATTCCAAGGGTCTGGTCTGGTGCGATAAACGGGTGTCCAATGGGCAGACGACCAGGGGGATGGCAAACATATTTTTGTTGTCGTAAATAGCAAATGATATTCCAGTAGTTTGCTACCACTAGGCTGGTGTCTGAGGAGGAATCTCCTAAGCCCACTGGCGAGACGAAAGAAGACGTCGCCTCACACGGAGCTTCGAACCCTCTCTCTTTCACCGTCACTATGCCCGAGTTGGCGGTGTCGGATCGGTAGCGTCAAAGCGGACGAGGAGCTCTTGGGTCTACAGTTTGTCTGCGGTGTGAATCGCGAGAACCAGAACTGGCACATACTTCCATCCAGCCGCAATCCGATTGAACCCCAGGAAGGAGGTAACAGCACCAAAGAGGAAGATGCAACCAGTAGCAAATTCAAACACTTACCGTTGTAGGTGACGCGGGGCCGGGTCAGACACATAACATAGTGTAGATCGTAGTCGTCATGGGGAATTAGGCGCCGGCAGAATAGGCAGGGCCGATCGCGATCTAGGAGAGGTGGAAAGACGCACAGACATGATCTCCCTGACAATGAGGTACAAACATAGGAGCGACTACGATCCGCGACATCCACCGCCCCAAAGAAGAGATCATCATTGAACACCATCACCGCTTCATATATTAGATATATATATACACATATATAAGATGACCACTTCGGTGCCTTCTATTTAAATCCGTCATGAAGCTGCCGGCGTAGAACGTGGCCGAACCACTGCAGCCAATGGCGTTGGCAGGTTCTCCGCGTCTGCACAGCGACACCTTCACAACAGTTATTGCCTTTGTCACACCTTGGGTTTTACTAACCACAAATCATTATCTATCAGAGATCGATGTATTGGTACGGGTTCATGTGATTCACCCGCAATTAGTTTGATGATCGCGTTTTCTAGCATATTGATACCCCTCCACACAACTGTTTGCGACTATGTTATTAGGCCCCTTTTTTCATACAAAGCATTTGAATCAATGATTGCACCAGACCAAGTTAGAGCACTCAAATCACAACAAAAGGTTGCAAACACCGAACCAGACTACAAGCAGAAGCGCAAATGCAGACAGGGGCATCGGAAAGAACCACAAAATAAGTAAATCGATGGGTTTAGCGCACTCACCACCAAAGAGGAGCCGACTGTCGGGCCACTGTCGTCGACGACGCGGAGATGAAGACGACGCAGCTGCCAAGGACAGTAGTACCTGTCGTCTCTCGTTCGAAAGCCTCTCTTCAAAGGCTCTCGTTTCATAATCGTCATTTCCAGCAGACCCTCGGTGTCGACCGGTGCCCCGTCTATTGCTGTGCCGCTCAGTAGGAGGAAAGAGGCTAATGCCGCCGATGTCGACGACCGAGGAAGGTCTACGAGCCCCGCCCTCGTTTTCTGCGTTCGCAGCCAGTCTGTTGTACCTCCGAATAAGCCTCAAGAGGCGGGGGTCATCGGGAGAGAGAGAAGCGCCGCCTCTGGCCTCGATGTCAGCGATTAGGCGGCTAATCGCTGCGGCGGATAGTTCTGGTGTTATCGGGTATTGTTGCTGTTGGTGACGGGTACGTTGAGAACTACGGCCGGGTTCATTTTGTTGTTGGGAAAGACTTCGGGAGTGGACACCTGCCGGGGACGAGGAGCGTGTACGATGGGAACTGGAAGGGCTGTCGTCGGGTCGAGTAAAACGTAATCCCATTTATGTACCGGAGAGCGTTCAGTCGAACGTTAAGAAAAATATTAATACGATGACATATTTCCCCGAAAACGTTCGGACAGACGACCCAGCATCTAAAAATTCAACGGAAATACATGCGGTAAATAGTATGTAGTTACTCTCGACTAGCCATCATCGCAAATCACTGATTACAGCTCTTTTAAAATTTAATGGCATTCATGAAACAATGGTACCGAAAACTTGAGAATTTGCCTACAATAAACTAATGAAAACGGCAAATAAGAAAATGTTCATATAGATAGGCCAAGTTGGAGAAGATGCTTTACTGGTTCTGGGTTAAATCGCAATTGAACGAGAAACGAGATTTTCGACTTCAGATATTTAGCGGTTCTCTTTGAATTAATAAACTTCGAGACACAGCCGTCAGACTAACACAAAGCACACAGACACTATGTGATGAGCAAATCACCATAAATATAAACAATATTTGACAACCATTTTACCAGGAGAACGGAACAAAACAACCTGAGACAGTGGCTACCAAACAGAAAAAAACGACCCAAGTAATCATTAGTACGTTTGATGAAACATACAAAATATGTATATTACTAACAAAAAATCGGAATATTCAGGTTACATATGCTTATTAACCTGACAATTAAAATAAAGGTCTCAAAAAACACACGCCGTAAAATTTCGCGCGTAGTTTTGTAATATAAAGTGATTCATTTTAAAGTTGATCGTTCCGAGAGGACAATTTATTAAAGGACCACCTTGTAAATATTTTCACTCGTCGTGGGGCTCAACGGAGTGTTAAATAATAAAAATATTAATAAATCTCAAAATAAATCCTACCAATGAGTGTTTCGTTTACTGGGTGACTTTGTTTACCTAATAGTTGCTGAGTCCGATCTTCCTTTGCAATGTTCCTCACGTACCTTGTTGTTTCTCGTCAACTTTTAACAAAGGGTACAAGGAGGAATCGTGTAGTGACATTAATGCTCTTCGTTTTAACAGTCACACTGATAAATTTCGCAGTAGCCACGCTTGCTTCCGGAACTCTAATTACGGGAGTTTTCTTATGAAAGCTATAACGACATTTTGCAAAGTAATATTTCAGTTACCGGATCTTGGCGCGACAGAGGACTCGATAAATTAATAATACATTGGAGGTCAGACGTTCCGACATTTGTATCCCGACATTTGGAAAATCCCCATTTTTCCGAAACTATTTAAATGTATTGCTTTATGGTCATATGCAAATTTAGTTATTATTATTTTATGTTTCATCAGTATAGAATGTAGGGAATTAAATTAATTCCCATCTTGAAGCCAACAACCCTGACCAAACGATTCAAGTGAGAACCCGCAAAGAAAATTAAAAGTACAAAAATTTATTTATCATAAATTCAGAACAGACACATAATTCTTTTTTTAAAATGGTATTCGCTTTATTAAGGTCACGAGGACCAGAACTTTCAGCATTAAATGTTACAACAGACAAAAATGATATAAGAATTTGCGATTGTACATAGCAGGTGTAAAATAATTGAACAAGAATGACCGAAATAAAAACGAGGTAAACTAGCAAGAAAGGCAAATGAAACCCTAGAAGTGTACAAAGTTTGGCAAACGCGTAATGGCGGCCACTGAAAGGCCTTTTCCATAACGCGCGCCCTTAAACCACAGGCTTCAGGATTATTCTTTGTTCTTCTTTGAGTATCTACCCCCAAAAAACTTCTAAATGAAAACACACCCGTTATCAGTGAACCATTCGATTTCTAAGGTAAACATGAGACAACTTACATTTTTTATCGTAACATTTGATTTACGCTTCATGTTTTCGGTTTCTTCGCCAACCTAGAGGAAACCAAAAGAACATCACTTCATAGAGCTGTGCAGTTGGTAAATTTGCGTCCAATATATGGCGTTAAGCATGTGAGTTGTAATAAACTTCGAAAATCCAACACACCGTGCTAGGTCTTTGAATCGTGGTCACGGCGTCACACAGTGACCCGACGTCTCGAAGCAATCCCGAAAAGGCGTTCGCTGAGGGCGTTTCCTTCGTCCACTTCTCGACTATGTCCTTTAATAATGATAATAATAATAATAGTGGTTATCTCTAGGTTAGCGTAACGACGGCCAAAACGTCCAGCAAAAAATATAATTAACAATGATATAAATGAAAACCGTCTGTGAGTAGCTGCATCACATGTTCGGGTGAAAATAAAAATCGGGCAAGACCAGGAATGACCGAATCTCAGCGATTTGTCGCCGTTCTTGTGGAAAGCAACCGGTATCACCTTCGAATTGGTCGAAGAGATTAACATTGATGAGAGAACAATTAGTTAATTATAGTCGCATTGATGGAGAGCATAGGCAATCAACTAGAAAATGATACTGTATTAAAAAAACCCAAAGAAGGTTAAATATTCATAATATTTGAGACAGTGGAAAACCAAATGGAACAATATACAATGAGGGGAAATATGCAGGCATAGACGAAGGTCTTTATGCGGTTTGAGTTGAAACGGCGAACTAAGAAACAAAGTCGACGGTATTAACCGTGTATCACTTCAAGATAAACCACTGCTGAAAACAATGCCTAGGAATTTAAATGTCGAGCTGGATGCGACATTATGGAGTTAATCAATCAACAGAGTGTCGACAATGACCCTCGGGTACGACTAAATAAATATAAATAAATATGCAATTTTCTCCCGACAATGAGGTCACTGTGGTGTTACGCGGTGAAGTCAATACAATGGATCGCATTATATAGGTTAAATAATCGAGGGATATGGAAAGAACCTCAAAATACCTTCAAGTCCTCCTTGCCTTTATCATGTGTCCTCTTCTCCAAAACTCGGTTAAACGAGCTTCTGGCCTCGTCATCAGTTGCCTCCAAGAAGGCTATGGATCCCCGTTTCACAAGAGATAGACCGTCAACTTGATTGGGCACTGTAATCTGCAATCGAGAATTCGGGTCTCTTGTTAAGCTCCTATCGTGTGTTCTTTTCCCCACAAAAAACACCAACAATATATAACCTTCCAGTGTCCTAATCAGTTGACCAAAGTATTCGGAGAAAGGTGGTAATTTTTCGTTTTTGATGCGTGCATTTCTGTGGATGGCCGCCGGTTAACGACACGACTAGAACCGGATTAACCTCTAAAAGATGACTGTGGACATTTCGTCTCTTTCGCCTGTTGGAACCGTTAGCACGAGGTAATAAATAGTTCCTCTTCAGCCCATTGAAAGATGAACACAGAGCAGGAGGATATGTGCTGTCTAGAACAATGCCGTATTCCGTTCCGTTTAAACCTTCTCAATTCAGCGGAGAAATAAGGAAATACATAAATTAGAAGAAATGAATTTTCGGACTCCGCGTTAATGAATTAAATATGTCGGAACAATAGCAAGAGAAATCAGACAAGGACTCTCCCATTATTGTGGCACAAGTAACCGTTCAGTAGACGAACAGTGTTCGCAACCATAGGCCCTAAGTTATCTAGACGAATTAACGAGTTTCTCATTAGCTTAAAAGACGTCCTCACGACACACTTACAGTGTCCTTGAGAGTCTTCGTTTCTCCTTGTTCGGTGTATGCCAAAAAGGTGATGCTGTCGTTCTCAAAATACGCCAACAGATCAGTGTTAACCTTCTTGAAGCTAACCATCCGGGAATGTTTCACGGGAACTTTGGCGTCTGCAGGGTGGTTGGTACCATCGACAGCCACGACCGTTTCCGTGGTCTCCTTGAAGACTCGGTAACTCAGCGAGGTGTTCCGTCCTTTGAGTAAACCAGGCAGCCTTATTTCCTTAATCTCGACCTACAAATTGGACAAAGCATTACTGTTAAGCATTTGGTAGTTATGTCCGGCATATTACGAATTAATTCATATACATCATATAAATTGGCTCGAATATTGAAAACAACACGTGCGCACGCATCCGCGAAGTCAGCGAATCGGTCTCGTTGGCCAATCGCCGTTCGCTGTTCTGCGGTCATGCATTGCAGGCAGCCAATTGGAATTTAATTAACATTTAAATACGAATAATAAATAAATGCGATTTATTTAGGTCACGAGGACCAAAACTTTCAACATAAAAATAAAACAGTATAGCAATGCTAGATACGAAAATTGTATTTTAGTTCCTACTTAACCTCTGGTAAAACTAAACATCTGGACAAATAAGGAATGACCGAATTCAATATGCCGCCGTTCTTGTGGGTATTGAACGGTATTGCCTACTCACATTTGTCGAAGAGATTAACACTTAGATAAACTTGAAAAGAGGGGATGGAAGGTGTCACTTAAAATACGAGCAGCGATTAGTGTACAGCTAGTGAAGTAGAGTTGAACGATAATCTCTTGAAGGAAAGCATAATGGAGATGTATTTTGATGGGTTCAAAAGAAGGCCATTCTATGAAGACCACTAGAGTACCTCATTGACTGCCTTACGGAACTATTGAGAGTCGCCATTCGTCTATACTTAATTTAAATCGCCACATAGTAAAATAAAAGATTCATCCATACTTTAAGAAATAAAAGGTTTCGTGGAATCATGCAATTCAGCTATATCCACCCTGGTTAAGGATGGGGGTATAAACACGTTAAAGACTGCCTTAGACACACAAAATTCGCTGGCAGAATGATGTGATTCAGATATATTTTCCAGAAGAAAGGTTTCTTGTAGACAGGCCGCGCCAACGGGTTCAAGCAAACTTGGTTTTGGTTGAGAGTTACAATCCTCAGATTTGTTGAGAATCGAAAGTACATTTAAGGACGCAAGAGCGGTAAGTGATGCATTTGCAAGAAAGCGACTTCGAACTGCACTGAACCATTGTTTTTTGACGTGCATCAACGATAAAGTGTTTGCGATATTCGGTACGCTGTTTTAGTGAGTATTTCCGTTTAGTCATGGGTAAAAAACTGGTGATTTAAAAACAAGAGTCGAATTCATGTGCAAATTGGAGAAAAAACCCATAAAGAAGAAGATTTTTAAAAAAAACAGCAAAATAACTTTTTTCATGGTGGTGGCCGTCAAAAGATCCTGGGGTGCCGGTTTAGACAGAGCACTACATTCTCGCATTTGGATATGATGTCCGACTTTGTGTTTGTCTCTCAATCAATTCAAACAGAAAATACACGCTGGCTCACAGATACGCAGAACAAGTACATTAAAATCTCTCTTTTTTCAATATTATTCTCAAAAACAAATTGGTGCGAAGTCACCACCAAATCAGTTTCGCTAGACAATCGTATTAAATTTTCTGGGGACTATTGGGTTTTGAAATAAACGACTATCACTCGTGGGTGCATCTTTATATTGTGTTCTTGTTGTGGGAACCGCTTGGATTCCTTTATTTTCGTGAATCTATTCTATTTGGTCAACCACCCACGCCACCAGACGGACCACCCACATTCTGGACAAGCGACTCACCTCAAGGTCGTTATCAGTAGTTAATCCCTTTAAAGTGCTGACGTTACTCAACGTAAACATAATTCATCCACAGCTTTTTACAACACGCCAGCTATACACTGCACGCTCCCTTCTAAGCCTACTCTCTCGTATAAACACGCGAGTAAATTCGCTCTCAGAGAGTTTGTTCGCTCGGAAACGTTCTCTTCTTCTTCTTCTTCTTCTTCTTCTTCTTCTTCTTCTTCTTCTTCTTCTTCTTTCTTCTTCTTCTTCTTCTTCTTCTTCTCCTTTCCGTATCTCCTTGGAACAGTCTTCCGGTTGGTGGGGATACGTTTACGGGAAACAACAGGTCTTTTAATCACGGAAATAAAAGGTGGTAAGACGGGTCTATTCATAGATTCACCTTAAAGTGGAATGCTTTGCCCAATAGTTGCTTTGGGTTTTCGACGAAAAGATCCTCAACCGCCCCAAGCTCCGCCGGCACGTTTCCGGAGGACAGACAAGGCTGCAGGTGGAGATTCATCTTTCCGATTGGCTTGCCGTCAATGTCACTGATCTGCAACCGATCGGCATAGTCGAGACCGTAGGCCAGGGATTGCAGGAAGACCGGTGCGAAACCAACGAGAAGAGGCTCCAGCGGCTCCCAAAAGGGATCATCTTCTTTAGTCGTCGTGATGCCCTTCTGCCCAGCGTCGGAATCGAAAGAATTGTACATTTCCTGGGTTCAAAACAAGAAGATTTCAAGTTCCGGTTTCTTTTTCAGAAGTGTTTTTCTGACAGCTGTCACAGTCTGAAAGAGCCTCTCTTTTTACAAATATCAATCGGGTGTGTAGGTTACGTAAATTAATGCGATTTAGCTCGAGAATAGCATATAAAAAATAAAAATCCACGGCTAAAATGGTGGATCTGTGAAAAGTACATTCCGTAAAAGTGTGTATATTTGTTCGTAATAGAAGTTGTCCAACAGAGCTTGGAATAAGACCGGCAAAGTTTCATCGAATGGCTCGGTACAAGACATAAAACATCCATTTTACAATCGTCTCGACCGTTGAACAAAAAATATCGCGGCTGCATGGGAAAGCATTGAATAAGATCGAAATGTGTCAATTGGACCTGTCTGCAATGACCGAACGCGGAAGTGTTTCGTAAGGATTTGGCTCTTAGGCTGTTTGTGCAAGAATTTAAGACAAACGATCATCGGCAACGTCGAAAATTCGGTGATTTTCATTCAAGAACAACCGAATGGGTTTGCTGAAAAATCATCGTCGCAGACGAATCTTATTTTTCTATTCGAATAGGTACGTAAAAACGCATAATTGCCGTATTTTGGCATTGCTAAAGCCACGGAAATATGCCGAGAAGCCTTTCAATACCTCTCGAGTCACTTTTTGGCAGTAATTTTGATCAGGCGTTGCCATCGGTTCATTAAGTCCCAATTATGCCGAAATGTCCTCAATCCGAACATCCTAACCCAAGTTTGCAAAACCTATACACTGCGCTAATTGAAGTATCTGGTGTCTACTACCAATCTATAGAGCAGGCTGTCGAGATCAACTCTCGAACGACGATCACAGAGAAGCTGTCTATAAGATAGCCTTACCAAAGAAGAAGAAGAAGAAGAAGAAGAAGAAGAAGAAGACGAAGCAGAAAAAGAAGAAGCAAACTATAATGACGAAATATATTATACAATGTCATACCTGGATCATAAAACGACGACTCAAGAATTTTCCCCGCTCCCACATCCATATGAATCCGGTCTGCGAGCATTTCATTCGAACAACGATCCTGAAATACATTTAACATACGATTTTGTAAGTGTCTTCTTTTCAAGCAACGTCGATTTTTTAATATTTGATTTCACAAAATTGGCTGTCCCAACGAAGAAATTTCATTGACGTCTTAGTGGGCCGCACCATAATAGCGTGCATAAACGTGTTATTCATTCAACACGCCTGTCCTCAGCCATACACTGGCCGAGGTCTCCATCATTGGTTCCTCTCTATCCTATCACGGAAGACCCCGAACGGCCTCCTATATTCATTGGCTCATTCGAACAATGACCGTGTATAAATACTCCTGCGGTGGAGGTGAAGCAGCTCTGATCGCGGGGTCGCTCGGGCGTCAGGGTAACGCACTGTCCACGGTTTCCACTTGACATTCAATTCGCGTCTGTTGCCTCAAAAGGACGCATTCGGTAGCGCCCAAACCTTGGGTGTAAATCTCTCATGAAAAACAGAAGAGATCCACACATAACCAGTCTCCCCTCGAACAAAGCCGGGTGCCCCTGGTGACGCCATCTCTACCAAATTCCCAAGAAACCTCATAAACGATTCACGATGCTGCGCATACTTATCTCACCGAAGAAGAAGAAGAACAAATTGCCTTCGGGTCACAACAGGAAGCCCGCTTATTATACGATAAATAACTAATCCAAGCCACACAGACTCAGCTGTCTGACACATTGTGGCGGGCGTGTCGATGCGGTTGTGTAGCAGGTGTTGCCTCGGGACTAGTCCTGCAGGATCGAGAGTTATCGTCTCCACCTTTTTTCTAATTCCCAATACCTTTTCATCCGTTGTAGCGTTGTAAAATCAATAAAAAAAACCAAATCTGTGTAGCCTTCTCCAACTGGGTATGAACCGGTTTGTCATGGGTGCTGCCATGACGATTCTGGGCCCAATGACCCCAATGCCATCCGCTGTGACCTGACCTGGGAGTCGAACACAGGGTATGTCTCGCCCACAGATCACAAATATTCACCACTACACCATCAGGCCATTGTCGGCTCTCCCACTGTCTGATCCGTTGCCCAAACGACTCAACACTCAGGCCAGTTCCACTGGAATTTTCTCAGTGGGCTGGTCAAGCGTGTTTATTGATTGTTGCACCGGATGCTCTGCTCGGGTTCTCACACCGGACGAAGCTGACTAGCACTTCAAAAAACAGTTGCATTAGGGGTTGGCTAGTAGTCTTGTTAGTAGTATTTATAGATGGAAGAGGAGTTAGATGGCACAGAGAAAGTTTGGATCACTTTGTTGTCTTCCGCTGTCCGTAAACGGTGTGTTGCAGCAGCGGTGGCAGCAACACGATATCGAAGACGCGATTTTTATCCATTTCGCAAGCAATCGAATTGACCTCCTTCACCATCGGTATGAGTTCGATCAGCTGTTGCTGAAGAGCGCACTGATCTGTAGGGCAGAGGAATTTTAGTGATTTACCGAACGTACGATAAAATGGCATTTCCTTAACCACTGTTATTGTCACGTTAGGATTCTGGACAGGTCTGAGGGAGACATGCAATTGGTCAACGAGCTCACTTACAACGGAAGTACGGCTATCACCACCAATCGAAAACGCTTCTTAAAACTTTTTTATAAATATTTTCTGTTCAAAAAACCACCCGAAACCTATAAACCCTAAAATCACCTAGTCATACCGTTTTTATCCATTGTCTTGTCAAACTGGTCGATTCCATCGCTCTTGGCCAGTTCCTTTTGTGCGAAATCCCAGTTCACGTGTTTTGGGGCATTTTTGGACTTTTGGGACTTATTGTAGTAGACGTAGAGGTGGTAAGACCCTAGGACAGACAGGAGCACCAATCAACGACTCTCCAAATGTGCTCCACACAATTGGTGAATTTAATCTACCCACCAAAGAGTATTCGATCCATGGGTTGGAGAATGATCGAGGTTGTAAGGATGGTCCCATTGACCTTTGTGCTACGAGCTGAAGTCGGACCCACAGACAACTCCATGCGTCCGTCTTTCAACCGAGTGAAGGTCGCGTGCGTGTCCTGAATATTAAGACCGCGTAGGAGGATGTAGGCGGTCTTTTTGGCCCCTCCGTCACTGGATGGCTTCTCCAATCCGCGATTTCCCGGCGCTCCCTCTCGACCAACTACAATCTGGAAGAGATTTAATTGGCCAATGCAAAATAACCGTTCAACCAATCGGGTGGAAGACAAATCCCATTACTGGGTGTGGGGATAAAATCACCTTATCGGCTTTCAGGTGGTGGAGAATGACACCTGAGAGCTGCGGATCCTCGTTTAGATTTGACAAATAGGGCAGGAGCGGATCGATACTAGAAGACTTTCCCATGACAGCTGGGTTGACGATGTCTGAGACCTCCTTGCGTGCTGCCTCCAGCTGCAATTAAGAGAGAATGTATGAGTCAGTTGACCCTGACCCTGATCCTTGTTTAGAGGTCATAATAAAACGAGAGATGTTAAGTTGAAGGAGAACAGGCACTGAAATTGCGCACAGTGGCAGCTGTTTAGAAGCTCATTACAACCAATAGATGCCTTTCATTTTCGTATCTTTGACATCAAATTCGAAGCCAGGGTAACACATACAACATACTGCCTGACATGGAAGTCTCAGCAAGGATCACCGATACACAATACAGACCTAACATGGAATTCTACCGATACACCATTCTGACCTGACATGAAAGTCTAAGTAAGGATCACCGATACACAATTCTGACCTGACATGAATTTCTTAGCAAGCATAAATGATACACCATACTAGCCTTACATGGACGTCTAAGCAAGGATCACCGATAATCCGATATTCCTTTTCCGCCACATATTTTTCTGCTTCTGTCCCTTACTCTACCAGGTCAGATGAAGTCTGAAATTCCGAGGAACCACGGGACATATGATCCATGCTGGGGTGTGCTTGTTGTTGTTATCTTCACCGTCGTAGTCGATGCATCCTTTCAACGAATCGGGTCGCTCCTTTCGTGTGCTCGGCCCTGAACGTTTGAGTTCAGGAAGTGCAGTGCATTTCGGCTTGCGTAGCAATACAGGAGTGGTTTTTGTGGCAGATTAATACCATAAGTTGCACCCATGGGATCAGATATTTGATCCTCCTTTGTCGGTTCGGTAATCCCATCTAGAGGACGAACCAGCTTCCTGATTCTTGGGAATACTGACCGTGTAGTGGTGTCCCCAGTTCCCCCAAACTCCGTGGAAGTGGCCGCTCCATCACCAAGAGGGTAGTCAAATATAAATTTAAAAAATTCAAATTTCCGCCGCTATCTCCTACTACGCGATAAACCCGTTTCATGTGGGTTCCCGAGAATTGTTTACACTTAGAGGCCCGACCTGGGAATCGAACGAAGGTCCCTCATCAACAGAGCCTGGATACTAACGGTTACACCACCAGGCTTAACGTGGAGGACGCTTTCCACAACCACTCGGCAACCCCAAGTCCGTGACGCTGATAATGGGGATGATTATTGCTGGTGTTTCTGGTCAATCTAAGGTAAGGTGACCAACTGCGACAGGCGGTGATAAATGAATAAACATCGCGTTTTCGCTGTGGCTGTTTACTAATGACAAGACGTGGCTTCAATTTGTTCATGGTGATAGTTGTACATTCATGTATTGTTTCCGTATTAAGATACTCTAAAAACCGCGTTTTCGTCCACAACATTCTTTTTGGAGCTTTGGGATCTTTGCCAACACACGTGGGGTGGGGGACAAGGGAAAAGTACAACCACTGGATGTCGTGGACATCTTTGACTCAGATGCTGAACCCTGCCGTCCATCCGCCTTAAGCTAAACCCCAAGAAAGTAATTATTTACAACGGAGAGGCTGTGTTAATCATTAACTTGATCTGAGTTTATCGAATTTCCAATCAGATTTATAAGCATACGGTTGGAAAATCGCAGATGAGGCGACACTTTGCTCAAGCCTCTCTCTCGATGTGAATCAATTCGGTCAATGCGAAGGCTACACCGCTTAATTGCTACAAAAAATCGCTGTAATTAGGTCATTCCATATTTTTTTCCAATTTTGGGTATCACCCGAAGAGGCGAAACTTTAACTCAACGACGGTTTTCATGAGGTGTATTGCAACGGTTTAATGCCGAAGTGCATTTACCCGCGACCCCTTAATAAACGGATGACCATATAAACAACTACCAGTTATTGAAAAACCCACCAAGCCAAAAACCGCCATATTTATGAATGTTTCGGTTACTGGCATCGAGAAGTGCTGAATCGTTCTAAAAATCGATACAATTTGCAAAAAAACGCATAGACCTTAATTGGCTATTCAGTAATTGGTCGTTACTAAAAATTCCAACCAAATTTGCGTAGCTATCTCCTAATACAGGATAAACCGGCTTTCTGCATGTTTCCATGAACATTCTCGGGATTATTTTAACAGGTGGAGTGATCTGGGAATCGAACTCAGTGTGTCCCTCATCAACAGAGCGAGGATGCTGACTGCTTCACCATCGTGCCACTATTGGTTGATACCTTATTAAACAGCGCGAAACACCCACCTTTTCCAAGAAAGCTTGCTGGTTTTGGCGCTCAAGTCGTTCTGCGTTGTTCTCAAGCTGTGCCATCAACTCCGAGCGAATTTCCTCGTGCATCTTCACGCGTTCTTGCAAAAAACAACAACAACAGCGGCAATACCGAATACTGTTCAGTCTCATGCGTCGCTAGTTTGATTGGTTTACCTTCTGGAGAAATAGGCGATTTCGAGGGGGGTGCATTCGTCTGGGTTAGCCCCGTCAATTGTTGTTTTAGACGTTCATTTTCCGCCTAAAAGGTAAAGGGACGGTGTAACAATTTGAAAAATGTTTGACAACACTTTTGGAAATAGGTCACGAATTCCCCTCCCGTCCCAACCAGGTTTGAGTCCAGCATCTGCAGTGCTTAGATGAGTTCGGCGGCCATCTCGGTTGCTTGCAACATTCGTTCCTCGTTCGGAGACGGAATCGACCAAACTGGGCTGCCGCAAACTACCTTCACCTCCTCGTTTCAGGTTACTGAACTGCGATATTTCCAGATGGATCCGGGATCTTCGTGAAAAGAGTTATGAACGCGAACGCAACAGTCGCCGTCTCGGTATTTAGATTAGTAGTATAAGTAGTAGTAGTAGTAGTAGTAGTAGTAGTAGTAGTAGTAGTAGTAGTCGTAGTAGTAAAAGTATTCGTTGTTATAGCAGTAGTATTAGTAATAGAACAAGTAGCTGCATTATTCGTATGATACGTCAGATACGTTATGAAACGTATTTGTTGATGGTATAGCAGAAAATACCGGTCGAATAGTATCCAAAACGGACTGAAAAGAGATTTTCTTTGCTAAATAACTTTTATGAAGACGCTAGTGGTTTCCACCAGCAAGAGGTACATAGGTGTTGTCAGTCAGGATCGTTTAAAAGATGTGTCAGCAAAATGCATAGGAGGCTATTGACACATTCACTGTTTTGCATGCATGACATCTATCAAGTCTACTCACAAGCAATTCAGCCATCATCTTGTCCGCTGATTGGTCATTGATGGTGGCGTTTGTTTTTATGCGTTTGGCCCTGTCGGCGTACCGAAGCGTGGACAGGGTTTCGTCGTAGTTTATATCCGCGGGCGATAGAGCACATATCATGACAGTCTTGCTGCAGTCAAATAAAGCACAATATTCTCAATTCTTGGTACTTCTAGCATCATGGATGTTACGGATTCGGTTTGAATTCCCTATTGTTGCTCTAAGTAGAATTAATGTATGCTATTGTCATGGAAACAACTCTCCAATTGTTGTGTTTTGTAACATTTCATTGTTACAGGTCGTTTAATCTTGAATTGAGCCATTTTCTTACCTTAGAGATGTATAATAAATAGAGGCACACTTACTTTTGCCAACAAACACTAGGTAACATTTAGAGCTGGATTTGTTTCCAAGGGATTGCGACTGTGCTCGACAGCGTTTTTGCCAAATCATAATTAATTATCGTGCATGACCTCTCGACTCCAAAAACAACAACACATATCAACAAACAACACGGATTCACGTAGCACAACGTGTCTACCTGTTTCCCCCAAGGGCGTTTTGCAGTAATTTGGTAAGCACGGAATCGCGATAAGGGATAACCTTCTTTGCATCCGCCAATGCCTTGAATATTAATGAAATGTGCGTTACTAACGGTATTGGCTCACTCCGACGATGATTGGCGCTCTCAAGGTTGCGACAAAGACCCTACCGAAATGACGTTTCCCAGGGCCGAGAGGGAACGATTGATGTTCGCGCCTTCCTTGAGGCGATCACCAGTTGCTCCGGTACTGTCGGCTCGCTCGGAACCTGCGATATCAAAATGGTAGACATTCAGTTTCGAAGGTGTCACGCCGTCGTTTTCCTGGTTGTTTAATGTCAATGTCGTTGACAGGAACACGTAGGAGCAACTTTAAAATTAAATCGATCGAGCTGAACGATTTGAGCCAATTTAATGCCGTCTCATTTCACCTGCAAGGTCGACAAAGTTGATGGTTGAACTCAGACGGCAGGAGGTGGCGTGGTGGCCGACTGTGATTTGGTCGAATGAAATGCCGACAAGAGTGTGGGCTCGAGAGCTGGAGGCATTCATGTTGGTCGCGGCGATTGTTCGATTAGCGACTCCTACAAACAAATATCGATTCATGAGTTGTCTTCAGCCCATAAAGCTAGCCACACTGCAGGCGCTGCTGTAAATAAAAACCGACAGCTTGCATCTGGCGGTGCAAGGGTCAGCATCCGCGCTCAGTTGGGGAGATTCCCGGGTTCGACTCCCAGGTCATTTGTGCCATCTGTTCTGGTGCACTGGGAATGAATATTCCTCGCAAAAACCCGTGAAGCCGGGTTTTATCCTCTAGTTTGAGGTAGCCGCAGAAATTAGATTTTCATTGATCTAGTGGCAACGATGTAGCTCCCAAAAAACAGAGTATTTCAAATCCGTAATTCTGCCAACGTATTTTGAACGTATCAACTATTATCCGAACCTACCGAGCCATCCCAGCGATTAAATTATAGAATTGCCGAAGTCAAGACCCAAGGAATTTTCACCTCAATGACACCCCAAACCTTCTATTAAGATTATCAAGTAGGAGATCATTGTGTGGGAACCTTTTGTATTCCTCAAGAAATCTCTGTTATTTGTATTGGCGTGTAGAGACTCGAGCCAGACACACAACATGCATGTCTAGAAGGGGGACCGGTTGGGTCATTTCCGCCCCCTTACTGTCTTCCAGTTGGTGAGGATCACGGGTCATGACCTTTCAAATTGTAGGGTGCATCGCAATACTGATTGTAAATTTTGCTGCCCCCAAGCAAGTTACCACGGTTGCCATCTTCCAAAACATTATGGACAGCATAAAAGCAAAGATGTCTGACCTCAGATACCCGATGACTGAACACAACTCCAATTTGACTATACAGCTTAAGAGATTGGCTTATCTAAATGTTAATCTCTTCGGCCAATCGAAAGGCGATTCCGTTTGGTTTCCACAAGAACGGCGACAAATCGCTGAAATTCGGCCATTCTTTATTTCTCCCGATTTTTACAATCCGAAACTCAGAGACGGTTTTTTATATATTATATCTGTTACACCTTTATGCTGAAACCTTTGGTCCTAGTGCTCCTAATAAAGATATTACAATTATTCATATTGTCAAAACGATTTCACCAAAATCATACGGAGTATTTCATGGGCTGTGTTGTACTGCTAGAAAAGCTTACCCTCTTTTCGAACTTCAAGAAGACAGCGAATTCAGATGACAAACGAACGGTGCCTTCGAAGCCTCTTAGAGAGTTAATTATCGGCCGCCCAGGTCATAAATATCCCCCTTACCTTCCCGAATGCGTATTAATTTAATTAGGGATGCATACTACGCCGTAATTGGTGCGGTTTTGAAACGAGAAGGTCGTCACCCGTGCTTTTTAGCGTCTTAAAACCACCGAGAAAGGGTATTCCCGAACAGAAATTACATGGGCATGAGGAAATCTTTCTCCGAACTAATCAAGGCAGCCGGATCAGGCAGAACTTCAGAAATCAAGCAAAGCTTTCCCCACTTCTTTAAAGATAGAGAATATCTCGGCGCCATCACAGTAGGCGCCTTATCGTTCAACGATAAGATTGACATCCAGAGTTCAATGAGCTAGCTGTAAAACATGTAAAAACGCTAGGCCTCAACTTCTTTCTAATTCAATGCGACGTATGAGAGGAATCCCGGACAATCTATTCAAACAGGTACCGCAGAGGTAACAACCAACACTGCGTTAGTCCGGCGTAGTTGACTTTCTTCAAGGCTGTTGGACAAGACATTTACCGAGGCGTAATACTAGAAATTTTGGGCAGCCGTATAGCCAAGGTACGGTTCCTGTTATCGTCGAAAAACTACCAACAGAGTTCGGTGGACGATTTCAGATTCAAGAAGCAAACTATGGACGCTCGATTTGAGAACATGGTCGACGGCACTGACCTCCATACGACCCAAGCCTCCGTGTAAAGGTGCAGGACGCGTGAATATTAGCCTCTTATTAATCAACGAGGGATGCTTAAAAACGCTTTGACAATTCATGCAAATTAAATCTTTTGGGGCAGAGGAAGAAGATGGCAAAGAAGAAACCTGACCTTGTTCCATGCGTTGTTCGATTTCCTCATATGAGCCGACTGGTACCTTCTTGAGTCCTTGGACAAAAAATCCCTCGTTTGCCGATTGTCTAACGGGCAGGCCATTCGCATTTTTCGAATTCACACCAAAAAGATCACGAACTTTTTCGTTGTAAATTTCCAACATGGAAATGGTGACTTGAAATTCCTGAGAGGTAGTCAATAAAATTCGTTAATCCCACTAGCAACAATTTTTACCACATGCCTCTTAAAAAGGTACATCACAAAAGATTGTTGGTTTATTATAATTTAACCGTGGTGTTTAAATACTTTCTAGTCTGATTGTCTATAAAAAATCGTTGCATATCTTAAAGGTATATTTCCTCGTTACGTGAGTTTATTACCTTCAATTCTACATAGATATTACCTTTGCGTTTTCCTTATTGCTAGATATTCGCTTGAAGAGCTCTTCACATACTATAGGAACGATGCCCCTGAAAATATCAAGAAACGTTACAATACCTTTGATTATAAATTCTGGGGTTTAGACTCATACAGAAAGAAAACATACTTATTTTCACCGTATCCTACAACTGAATACGATTTTCCAGAACCCGTCTGTCCGTAAGCGAACAATGAACAATTATAACCATCAAATGCATTTTGAAGCACCCCGAAACCCAGATCATTAAAAACGGTCTGCTGACTGGCGTATCGAGAAGTTGAGCCATCTGCCACAGATACACCCTTTTTGTTAACAACAAAATCATCATGGGACCAGTATGAGTAGTCAAATGTAAATGATTTCTTGTCATTTTTATCTAAAATAATAAAAAATCGGTAGGCCATAAAACCGTGGCTTTGTAAGATAGTGGACTTCTATAAAAATAACATACTTTCGGGGTTTTCAATTTCAGTAACATTTCCATTCATAGATATAATTAAACTGGCATTCCTACTTCGCTCACGATCATTGAAAGGTCGAACACGAACCGCGACTTTAATTCTAAAGCGAATGTTATTATGTCAACACAACGTACGATTCCACACTCATTTTACATGAACTATTTGAATTCAGGTGACGCTGTAACAACCTTGCATATTGTCTGTTGTAAACAAAATTATTCCTTCTTTAATTAAATGCATTTTTTCATTATTCTGACCAATAGAAACATGTATATTGAATTATTCTGTTTCAATAAGACAACTGATATTTATTTATTACTTAATTACACAAAATCGAATAAAATCGAAGAGCACAAGGGCAGTGATGAATTATGATGATCGGCAGGCATTCCATTCATATTCACGAAGGTGTGGAATCAGCATTTATAATCAGAAGAAAAAACAAAAATTTGGTGTTCCCCAACAAAATGCTAATACGGTAAAGGGCATTTAAGAAACATTTCGAGGAATCTCAACAGCCGGGATATGAAAATAATGGCTGCCTCTCTTTTTTGAGGATATCTTTAAGCCCGACTTCTAAAGCGTCGACGTTAACTAGGTTCATGTGACATTCTTCCTGCAGGGTTCTCTAAACAAAGAAATGTTATACCTTTGTCGTGATTCGAAGACTAGTCGATACTTAAGACCACTTAACCTTTTTACGACATACGCGTCTAAAAAGGGTAATATATGAGAACGCAAACCGAAGTATAATCAAGAAAGGTTTCTTGATTCAATAATACAAAGGCTCGACGTTAAGTCGGGGATGGTGCGTTCGTGGGTCGAATTCGGTTCGTGTGCGGTAAAACAAGGAGGGACCAATCAGGTCACTACATGGCTCCCCCCTTAGACTCTTCGTCGTCAGGGGAAGAGATACTATAAGGATGGCTGGTGGGGTTGCAGGTTAACAGACGGTAAATTAACGGGCAAAGTTTGTTAGATGCAGGGGTGTTCGGCTGATACGACCGCTTCGTGTGCGGGAGGTCGTCCGTGCGTCAGGCGGCTCCAGACTTAATCGGGCAGGGGCAAAAGAAGATGGCACAATAGAGTTTCCTGGGGGAATCGCGTCGTTCGGTTGGCCAGTCAGTTCGGGTGGATTGCGAATTGGAAAAAGGGTTCTTATCGTGTCTACCGATGCGATTCGTATGCGTCGTAGCATGGATGGCGTTCGGATCGACAAAAGGTGGTTGAGGTTAGAACAGAATGGTGAGAAATCGGCTTCACCTGGCTTTCGTGTCGATCAATGCGAGTCGTATGCGTCGTAGCATGGTTGGCATTTGAATTGACATAAAGCGGTCGATGAGAGCAAGTGATTGTTAAAAATGGGCTTCTGTTGCTGGCCTTTTGTGTCGATCGATGCGAGTCGTATGCGTCGTAGCATGGTTGGCATTAGAATTGACACAAAGCGGTCAGGAGAGTACGTCATTGTTTGAAAAAAAACTTCTGCTGTTCGCTTTCGTGTCGATCGATGCGAGTCGTATGCGTCGTAGCATGGTTGACATTAGAATTGACACAAAGCGGTCAGGAGAGTACGTAATCGCTTGAAACAAAACCTTTTGTTGCTTGCTTTCGTGTCTATCGATGCGAGTCATATGCGTCGTAGCATGGTCGGCATGAGGATTGACATAAAGCGGTCGAAGAAGTAGGTAACGCACATCCTGTTTCGGTCGAATATGGGTGATAAAAATAGATTTTAGTGAAAACGTCGTCTTTGTGGTGGCCTGTAATTTTCGCAGCACGAGATGAGTAGAAATGGAAGAAAATGTTCGAAAATGACGTTGATCATAGTAGATCTGACGGTGGATCAGAAGATTGCTCAATGGGGGCGCTCATCAGAAGAAAATCCGAAACAATTATGCTCGCCAATGTCGTGATTCGAGGTTCGACGATAACTTAACCCACTTAACCTTTTTACGACATACGCGTCTAAAAAGGGTAATATATGAGAACGCAAACCAAAGTATAATCAAGAAAGGTTTCTTGATTCAATAATACAAAGGCACGACGTTAAGTCGGCGATGGTGCGTTCGTGGGTCGAATTCGGTTCGTGTGCGGTAAAACAAGGAGGGACCAATCAGGTCACTACACCTTCACTGGGGGCATTGTAACGGTAAAAGTTGAGCACAAGCGCACGTCCCAATAAGCCATAATGGGAAGAAGACGCATTAAATGAAGGAGTGCTAGTAAAACATTGTTAATATATTTATGATAATGAATATGCATTAATGGCCATGCTAAAAACACGTTGGGTGAAACTAAGACGGGTGTTTAAAACGATAAATCTAAGATGGTGGTACATGAGCTGGGAAAGGGGAGGAATTTGTTGCATAAACCGTCCCCATATCAAATTAAACTTGGTAGTCCTCTTCTGTGCTTCTTAATGGGAATTGAAGAAATTAATCCGCTTATCAGTTGTTGCTCACGTACTCTACGGGCGATAGTGACCATAAAGACGGACTAGATTGTCGGATTTCCTTGCGGATTATAACCTTTTTTCGACGCTGCATTGATGAAATCACTGGGCTTCCGTTATCCACGATGCTAACTATTTGAAAACAAAGAAGGCCTGATACGGTTTGTGGACCCATATTTGCGTAGTAAATGAATGTGCACATATCATGTCCCCATATCAAATTAAACTTGGTAGTCCTCTTCTGTGCTTCTTAATGGGAATTGAAGAAATTAATCCGCTTATCAGTTGTTGCTCACGTACTCTACGGGCGATAGTGACCATAATGACGGACTAGATTGTCGGATTTCCTTGCGGATTATAACCTTTTTTCGACGCTACATTAATGAAATCACTTGGCTTCAGTTATCTACGATGCTAACTATTTGAAAACAAAGAAGGCCTGATACGGTTTGTGGACCCATATTTGCGTAGTAAATGAATGTGCACGCTTGACGCGCCTCTTAAAACGGAAGTTCGACCCGCACTTGAAAGAATTTACAATTGAGTTCCCTCGTGATCGTTACATAATACTGTTTCATTCTAGAACAAATGTGCTCACACTCCCGTGGACCTCCTAACCTTTTTATTGGATTTGGAGACGGATGGCGATACCCACGACAAACCTAGACATTTATCGAATTTTCAAAGAAGTTACGTTAAATTGCTGAACAGTAAGCCCTCCAACGCATCACTTAGTTGTACAAGAATTGGCAATGATGACGTGTGCAGGTCATTCGATGCCCTGAAGATAAGAAAACAATGTTGGACACCGCCATATAATGTTCCTTTTATTTACAACTATTCCTAATGCACAACACAAACACCACCTCCAAAGATCTATCTTTGGCCCCTTTCCTCTTCGTTTACGAGTCGAAGTCCGCCGTGCCTAAGAACAACCGTAGCGCCACGAAGCCCGGGATTGGCCTCTTGAAGGTCAGAAAGCCACTGTCTGATAAGTCGTTCGGGAGCTGGCGCCGGCACCACCACTTCGGCTGTCTTTCCGCCTACACCGTCATGGTCAGTATCTCCCTCGTACATCCGCCGCTGATTTATAAGCGCGTCGGAAGTCGGCGCAACGACACCCAGACCCAAAATGGTGCCCTCGGCCTGCTCATGACGCGTCAGTTTTTCTGGCAAGTTGGTCAACTCGTGGGCCGGTTTCAAGGCCGCCCAGAGAGCACGCCGTCGCTCCGCCGTTTCTGTGCTTCCGCCACGCATCAGCGAACTCTTTTTCGGGGCTTTCAGAGCCTGTAGAGAAGAGGCCTCGCTGGGGTTCGTCAGAGTGGGGAGGGCAGTAATGACAGGGTTCGGCGATGCCTCGTAGACAAGTTGGAGGGGTTTAAAGGTGTCCTTCTCAGAGCCGTGGATTCGGTAGTCCCATGTCGTGGTGTCAGAGATGGAAGCGAGGTTTTGGGTGGTCAGTCGAGAGATATCAGCCGTCTTTTGGAAACGATTTTTGTCCAAATCTGTCCACAGAGTGTAGTAGGCCAACTAAACCGAATTAATAAAAACTAATTGCCGATGTGGGTCAATTGGAACTGAATAAAAAAAGTGTTTGTTGTTTGAGGTGTATAAAAGGTTTCGGCGCTCCAATAAGACTGACCTGTAAATTTCTAAACCATACAAACTGGGGTCCATCTAGGTACAGCAAGCGATTGGTCGACTCTTTGTTTAGAGTGGAGGAGTACGCAGAGAGAAGTGCCCGTTGTGTTGAACTTTGAGCACTCACAAGGCAGTTCGGAGAATATTCATTCTCGACCTGCGTGAGAATGAAATTTAACTTAGGAATATTGTTTTGGCCTTCAGAGGGGGAGTGGCGAAGTTCTAATTTACCGAAACCGTCGTGAACTCGGTGTTGGCGTCGGGGGAGATTCGGGCTGCCACCAGCTGGGCCAATCGCAGGGCACTCTCGCCCTCAAGGTCGTCTGGTAGGTTCTCGAGGGTGGGCCAGGGATTGGTGTTGCGCAACTTGGGCACCCAGTACATCAGACGCCGGTACTGCGACATCACCTGACTCCTGAAGCCGAAAATATCAACAATCGTGTTGCCTACGTCATCATCCGGCAATACTTCTAGAAAGAGAAAAAACATTCA